>CM068831.1:2365819-2405819 GCA_028554795.2 Sinohyriopsis cumingii | reverse complement strand
CCGCTTAATTCGGTTCTCGTTACCTAGAGGTTGACCACCCTCGATAGTATTGTCCGGTTCGAGTTAATATAAATATAAGTGGTGAAACTTACAGGTGGAATATATAGAGATCTGAGCAGATATATAGAACAAACCAAAAACGAGCCCCCCGTACATGTAAACAAAGAATTTAATCAATTACATAAAACACCGTGAGAATTCATTACATCAGGAACATACTCTTTTAGATATAAACCTTTCACCGAATTACAAAGAACACACATATATTTAAATAAAATAGCTGATCTGTTTTACTGATAGATTTAGTTCATCATGGGATAGAGTGAACAATCGAAGTCAATGCCTTGTACCATTGCATAAACTGTTCCTTCGGTTCACTCCACTTCCATAGTAGCTGTTCCTTCGACTTTTGTCGGTCTTGCCTCTTTCGGTCATCACCCTGTGCGTAGTACGTAGATTTACAGATACCTGGATCTCAGGATAAGTACGTCTCACTGTACTTCTCAGAATAATACGTTGCAGGATACGTCTCCGAATACGTCGCAGAATTCGTCTCAGGATACGTCGCAGAGATATTACGTCACAGGAGATATTTTCTCCCTTTGAGCTTTCAGCGTTCCTCACTTCTACCGCCAAATTTGTTCGTCGGTTTTCCTCGACTACAGTTTTACGAGAGAATTTCTCCCAAATTTCTGTCGAAGTTTTATTACCCTTGTTTTCTCTTGCAGAAAATCTTCGACTGATTAAAATTTTTGATGTTGCGATATTAAAATTTGGAAATTTAGTGTGCGAAACACGCGTCTTATTAGATATATTTACCGCCTTTTTCCAGAGGCGCCAAATCTGGGGTCAATTTGACCTTCTACGTTGCGACTACTGGTCAATGGAAATTCTCAATTTGTGACAGTTTTACCGTGAAATCAAAGTTTACCGTGTCCCTAACAGTCCGTCTGGCTGCTGTATCAACAAATGCTTACTTAAGAAAGAAATTCTCCCCTCGAAAAGTCATTACCGATCTTGGCAGTATGGCGATTTGATACGCGCCTGTCCACATAAATCTAAATAATTGTTCTCTGGTCTTCATAGATCGCCATAAATTTGCCCCTACACACACACACACACACACACACACACACACACACACACACACATATATATATATATATATATATATATATATATATATATATATATATATATATATATATATATATATATATATATATATATACATTAATTTTTAAAAGCAAATTACCATAACTCTTCTTTGGATTATAAATGTACAATAGACGTAATCTTGGACAGATATTTGGTTAGGGATACATTGACATCATTGCTCTAACCGAATTCGTTTCCTTTTTAGGCAGATCAGCTGGTCACCGCTCGGGAAATAATTTCAAGTCATTTTATTCTTCACCCTCGTCTACTATAATTTGAAAATTCACAGTGCATTTTGTTGAAAATAATGAGTAGTTTTTAAATTCATCAAATATGTGAATGATTTTGGAACAAAATAATTTGCATCAAACATTCAGCTGTATATCGCTGAACATGTCACATCAACCATGAAAATGGATACTGACCAGGTCCCAGAATTTATGAAACAGCACTGACCACGTTCCAACAAACAAAGATTACCAAAGGTTTAGATAATTTAAACTTACAATGGAAACTCTAAAACATAAAGCACAGTACAATGCTAGAAACGCACCATTGCTTTTATACAATTTTCACTTTGGGTTAACAGTACCACGCGTGAAACATTCCTCCGTTATTAGACTTCACTTTGGGCCAGTAGCGTAAATGTTGCTTGGGTCGGAGGTCCGAGATCCTGCCCGTTGCCCGGAGGTCCGAGATCCTGCCCGTTGCTAGGGGGTCCGAGATCCTGCCCGTTGCCCGGAGGTCCGAGATCCTGCCCGTTGCCTGGATGTCCGAGATCCTTCCCGTTGCTGTTTATTTTAGGGCGGCATGATCATCATCGGAGGCATCATTAAATTTTCAAAATATTGTCCTCTTTTACCTCCTATCTTTCCTTTCCTTTTATTTTCGTTTCTTTTTCCTCTTTTTTCTTTTCTTTTTGCCCCCTTTCTGCCGCCCCTACAGATGTGCAACCATGGGCGATTCGCCTCCATTGCCCCTATTCGGTACGCCTCCTACCATCCCTTATATTGGTTTTCACTGTGTACTGGTATTGATAAAACAGCACCCTACCTTATTTGATTACAGATTTCCCTTGGGGTTAACATGTTCCAATGTTTTAGGCGGGGTTAGAGACTAAATAGTTAAGTATTTGACTTAAAGATGGAATCCATTGTGTGCAAAATGTAGCGTTGTATAATGTTTCTGCGTGAGAGTTACAAAACTTTGTGTTGTATAATGTATCTGTGTAAGATTTACAAAATTTAGTATTGTGCAATGTGTCTGTGTACGATGTACAAAATATATTCTATAATGTATATGTGTAAGAGTAAAAGCATTTAGTGTTGTATAATGTATCTGTGTAATATGTACGTATTTGAGTGGTGTATAATGTATCTGTGTAAGATATGTAAGTGTTATATACTGTATCTGTGTAAGATGTCTAACATTTAGTGTTGTATAATGTATCTGTGTAATACGTAGGAATTTGAGTGGCGTATAATGTATCTGTGTAATATGTACGAATTTGAGTGGTGTATAATGTATCTGTGTAAGAATTACAAAATTTAGTGTTGTAAAATGTATATATGTAATATGTACGAATTTGATTGGTGTATAATGCATATGTGTAAGAATTACAAAATTTAGTGCTGTATAATGTATCTGTGTAATATGTACGAATTTGAGTGGCGGATAATGTATCTGTGTAAGAATTACACAATTTAGTGTTGTATAATTTATAAGTGTAATACGTAGGAATTTGAGTGGTGTATATTGTTTCTGTGTAAGAGTAACAAAATACAGTGTTGTATAATGTATCTGAATAAAATGCAAATATGTGTGCTGCATAATGTATATTGTAATGTTCATCCAACTTCGAACCATCCTTAGTTTCAGTCATCCTTCATGTGTGTTTCGTGGTCTTGTTTTTGTTTCTTTTTTCCTTCATTAGTTTATGATGCATGTCGTCTTTTATCTGTGCTGTAGCTGATACGTCAGTTATAAAAAGGGAAATGATGCGTAAATGGACGATAAATATCAAAGAACTGACAAGCTAGCCTACAAACAACTTGCGAGAAAAAGCTCCTAAAAACTGAAGATAAAGGTAACCTAAAGTGTGAAAATCCTATTCGTTCAGACGCTTTCTAAACAGAGACTAATTAGAAACAATTATTGTCGAGTTGCGTAAAAACAAAAAACAAAAAACAATTTGAAGCCATGAGCAAACTAAACTTGTCCAGACATTAAATACAAATTCCTGCCAGTTTAACCGCTAGACTGTGAGCTAATTTAGAAAATGATTAGAAAACAGTCTGTTTATCTTAATTGATAAATAAAGATAGAGACGTCAAAATAAGATGACTCTTTAAAAAAAAATAGTGTTATTTCATGAATTCTAACATTGATGTATGTGTTGCTTATATACTTATGCTTAAAGCCCCAATGACACCATTGATCATAAATTTCACCGTTCTTCCTATCTAATTACAGTTTGGAAGGATGGAAACGATTTGTTAGAAAAGCTATATGACATAAACCGTTCTTTGAAATAATCAAGATGTTAGGTTTAAACGATGTTCAAAATATTCAGTTTATAATTAAGAGATACCACACTTTATTCAGTCTACGAAGTCGATTATAACTCCGTTCTTTTTCGGGAGTGCACCAAACGCAGTGTTGTGATAGATTCGACAAATTTCGTTAATCTATTAACAACATTCGCGCACACAAATTTATTTGAGAGGGAACGAAGAGAGAAAAAGTGTGCATTAGATAACAATAAGACTCGGGGGAACATTGGTGATCATCTGGGACGCTGGAATAATTTGAAGCGTCGACACTGGTTTTAACACAATCGGACACTAAGTGGTGTTGACTTCTTATGTTCACAGCACTGACGTCATCAAATCTTGTGATCCAGCTTCCGACTGAAATTCGGTTAACCCACGAATGTCGTCGATCAACATCGGATTAGTTCGATCACATGCGAAAAATGGCAGGGTTTCTTTTCCACGGAGAAATTAAACGACTCATAAGGTCGATATTATCTGATTTTAATGAACCTCATCAGAGTTTATCTTAAAGATTCAGTATTTTTAACTGATCTGACATATACAATTTATTTTCCTAATGGCGGCATTGTGGCTTTTAGTTTGAGAATGAATACATGTTTAGATGGTTAAAGTGACACAGGATCGGTTCACGCTAATGTCAACCGGTCTTCCCCGTCCAAACCCCTACACTGTTGAATACAAGATAAATATAATACTTGGTCAAACGCACTGGCTGAACCACAATACATATATTTTTATTTTAACGTATGGTTAAAATCATAATGCAACGACCTTTGACACGGCTGTGGTTTTGACTAATGATTAGAAAATAGAGTTGTCATTGAATTAGGAAATAGAGTTGTCAATGAATTAGGAAATAGAGCTGACAATGAATTAGGAAATAGAGTTGACAATGAATTAGGAAATAGAGTTGTCAGTGATTTAGGAAATAGAGTTGTCAATGAATTAGGAAATAGAGTTGATGACAATAGTTAGAGAATAGAGATGTAGGAATTAAAATCTCTTTTTCATAATGAAAACACTTAAAAATGCAGCATGACAAGGATTTGTCAAGAAAGATACACGCTTCTGGAAAAGCATTAGGGCCAGGGCTAGTTTTTATTATGTTTGACAGTGTACATAACATTATCGCCAACTATGGCAGATTAAATATTATCACAAAAGAAAGAAATACCTAAAGAGATGAGATAATAACGCCTTTCCTTCATTGTTTTGTAGTAAAACTCTCTCATATTAAATAAAATGTAAAGCGCTGTAAAAACTGTGTTTCCAGTTACTTTTGCTTTCAGGGTTTCAAGAATAAGTTGTTAGTTATATCATTTTTTAAATACTTAATTCAGTAATAGTACCACACAATTTTACCTTTTTTATTGTGAAACAGGCCAAATATAACCAAAATATATACTTGAGTAAACAAACAAGACACTTGACAAAAATCCTGCCATGTGATATGTTTTAACGGGGGTGAGGGGTATTAAACGGGACAGATCCAACTTAGAAATTTATTGTGCACTTTTATGAATAAGCTAATAAAGTATTCATTGAAGATGAAACTATAAATTATTAGCACAATGGATATTTATTTCCTATCAAAATGCTTATTTAAGTAAAATAGGGCCATTTCAAACATTTACACAGGTGAATGTTGGCAAACCAATTTATAAGTACAAAGAACCGATTGTATTGTTATTCATACATGCTCAGTTACTATGAACTCTAATTATGTACCAAATATCAAGGAAAATGATATCTTCTAAAAATAGATCACGTTATCAAGCAATACGTGCAACCCTGATTCCGTGTGTGTGTGTGTGTGTGTGTGTGTGTGTGTGTGTGTTCTATTTTTAACATAGCTTGAACAATTTTTTCAGTCATATCGCTACATGTCTGCGGTGTGGCAGTTTATAGTTACGTCTAGCCCTGGGGTCTCATGCTGCAGACATGTAGCATCATGTCCCACCCAGTACGTATTCCTGACACCTGGCCGACCAGTCATAATACCAGTCTCTTAATGCTGAGCGCCTTGCGAGGCAGTTGCTAGTATCATTTTTATAAGTCTTTGACATGACTCGGCCGGGATTCGAACCTACGACACCCCGCATCTGAGGCGGACGTTTTAACCACTTGGGCCACCGGAGCTGTAAATCTGAGTATGCCTAAGGTATTTGTAAGAGTCACACCTACCCAAAACCAGCTTAGCAAGAATTCGTGATTGCGAAGTGATTTATTTAAAGTGTTTGCAGGTATATGAAAAAAGCGCAGACGTTATATAATCATATAATACCGTACTGGTTTTAATCACATTAGATGTGCCAAGGTGCCCGATAGACTGCATATACATAACATTATTGTTATGTTTTTTTAATTGCAATGTCATTTGAAACGCAAAAGTCAATTTACATAGGGAGCGGACGTATGGAATTACTGTAATAGGAGCTCGGTGCTAGAAGGGAAAAGAACAAACAATTGTATCCTGACGCACTACATGTGTCCGTTTGATAAGATTTAGCATCCAGTATGAACCGTCAGACTAATTAGGATCTGAATACAGTGTAACAACTGAGGAAAGGTTTTGTCAAACGGACGAATTATACTCAAAGCGCAATTAAAAAAGAAATTGTTTCCAGAAGATGAACTTACGAACCGAGAAATAAACTTGAATTGATCTATATCACTAAGGAACATGTTTGCAAAAGCTGGTTTATTGTTAACTAGAGACAGCGGCATCATTATAAACGTCACTTAAACCTAGAGACCGTACCGTAACAATGAATTATCCTTATTAACTGAGAATGTGGTGAAGTTACCTTGAGATTGACAAATTCTAATAGGCGTGTTTGTTTTCTAAAGTTGTCAAAAACAAAGTAATGAAATTAAAGAGATCGTCGCCGCTGGTGTCAATCAATCTGCTGTTCATGTTTTAGCTAGCAATTTTCATGCATTTAATTTTTGGGAGTGGGAGTGGGTCGGGGGAGTAGGAGTGGGTAAGCAGATTCTTTAAAAGCAGATTCTTCAAAAACTAAAACGCGTCAGATCGTTAATAAATTTGAAATATGTTTGTCCTTTACGAACTTGATACCAAAGTGCAAGACAGCTGGTCTCCTATAATAGGTTCTGACCATCCTATAAGGTATTTATCATGTGTTTCTAATATCAAGCTTTTCTTCTTTCATCAGGTCACATTGGCATATCGTGGTTTTTTGTCGTTTTTCATGGTGAATTAACAATTGCCTTTCATACTTATATGCGGCATTTCAGAAGAAGTTGTCACAGAATTGACTGCACAATATTGTGATTGCATTCTATTTTAATATAAATATAACATGGTTTTTTTGTTTTGCCACGTACAGCTATATCCTTGGTTTACGTTTTGTTTGATATGTATGACATGCATAATCCTACCCACTTGAGTGACCGACTTGTATGAGTGTGTGTGTGTGTGTGTGTGTGTGTGTGTGTTCGATTTTTCACGTAGCTGTAACAATTTTTCAGTCTTATTGCTACGATGTCTGTTGTGTGACAGTTTATAGTATATTTAGCACGGGGGTGGGGGGGGGTCATGCCGCAGTCACCCAGTCACATTATCCTGACACTAGGCTGACCAGTCCTATCACAAACCTCCTAATGCTGAGCACCGTTCAAGCACCTGTTAGTACCACTTTTATAAATCTTTGATATGACTATGCCGGGGTTCAAACCCGCGACCTCCCGCATCCGATGCGGACGCTCTAACTACAAGGCTACCGGGTCGGTCAGTGACCGACATAATATGGCATGTAAAACGCTCTGGCGGTAAGAATCGTGTTTTCCTTCCGTGGTTACTGCCACTTACCATACTATGCAGTGCTCATTGTTAAGCATTGTCGTATTGCACAGATGCCTTGTCAGGTTGTTGTCTCCATCACGTTAAGATACGGATGAGCTGCGTCAAGAAGTTGTCCACTTTATCGATGGCTTCGTGTACGAAACAAAAATTCTCTATGGCAAACTATTTTACAGTGAGCTCTACCCAGTCAAGTAAAGTATTGATTGTGTGTTGAAAACTACATACAAATCTTTAAGCGGGAGAGGTATGTAATAATTGCATACATTCCTCTTTTCTTTCTATTTTTTATCTTTATTTGATAGAAACAGTTGTTTGTTAGTCTGGATGATTCGATAAATATCCATTACTTCAGACGGATTTTACATAACAAGCTCTTATCAGATTTAGTACAGTGTAGTTCAGGTTACATTTATAATTTTATTTGAATTAACAAGCTGGGTTGAGTTATATATGTTGGAATAATGTAAATAACGTGTCATTTTGTATGAAATAGGTTACATGAATTTAAATAGTCGTTCTTAATGTGGAATAGATGTAATATTTAGCCAGATTGCAAGTACATATATCATAACACGATATAAGTTTCTGGCTTATTCATTACACGGTTCCTTTGGGTCTTTTTATAGCTGATTTCTTGTTACGATAATATTAACCAAATCCAGCGGTGTTAGCCGTATGAAGTCTTGCATGACCCTGCTTAGCGTCTGAGTCAGTGGATCATACTCCGGCCTGTATCTGCGAAACTGAGCCTCTAGCGATCATTGCTTGGGTTATGCCATTTCACAGTTTAATAGGATGCCTTCACGTTCATCATAGAAACGGCGTGGTATCGTAGCTTTATATATGTTAATAAACGGGGTATTTTCATATAATCATATATGTTTGGTGAACATTACAAATTCATATATCCTTGTCTGCTGTGTGAACCGTAATATTCCACTAATTCATTTCTCTTATGTGAATAGCCTAGCTTTGTCGACATGGATGTATATTGCAAATAAATTTTAATGTTGACAACTTGTATTTATTTCGACACTAATCCATAACACTCTCACAAAATCGATCTGACATAAGAATATAGTTCTTATAGTCGATAAGAAGTAAACAGTAAAGTACGTTCATTTGCTTTCAAAATGTTTAATCACCAATATATTATTTTCACGCAATAAATACCTGTAAATAAAAATGATAGCCGCTTATATGGCACATCTTGGTAAATACCTACGCTTTTTACCGCTTTTAACCCCACCCTCCCTCGCACCCACCCAATTGTGGCCAAGGCCTCTAGGTTAAGAAGCACAGATATGAATCAACAACAACTTTTGCTGTCTGATTGGCTAACATTAAATCACTAATTACCCAGATGCCAAAGTTAAATCTGAATTTGCGTTAGATTTTTAACCAGTTCTTATTATTTATCACCGTCACGTTTGCTCAGCGCCAATGTGTAAATCGTGTATAAACTAATATATTATTATTACAAGACATGTTTGATGTCTGACCATGACGCAGGCTAGAGGTAATCTCTTATGCAAGGTTACCGTGACCAGAGAGACGACCCGGCATCTTGAATCGGCATTGGCCTTAGATCGATCGACTTCCCACCTACGTGTTACAGCTTTGTCCTAGATCAGAGGAACGCGAGGGAATGGAGCGTGTTCTAAATCCGTCCCCATCTGGACAGAAGGACATTGTCCGCTAACTTTGATTGGATCGAATCAATGAGACATCCAAGTGCGATAACAATTTCGATCAGAATTATAACTTCTAACTAGCAAGCGAAAATTTAGTTCTCCTGGGAAGATTGCTCAGCCACTCGTAATTTGGCGGGAAAAGTTAGAGAGGATATTCTAAAGACAGACGAAGCTTCGTAAAGGTCAGTAAGTTTTTTACTCGATTTTTTGCACAATATTACGGCATTGTAATTCTAATTATGTGTAGTATGTATACTTAATTGCTAGGATCGTTTAGTACGTATACTTACCTTTGTAGTGTTTAATTTACCGGCGTATTTGAGTATTATGTAAATTGTTAACTTACGGTCAGAATTAATTTGATATTCACTATTAGGTTACTTAACAGTAAACTAGTGCATTTATTCATGTGATATGTTAGATTTTACACATGCTTGAATTGTGAATTTGGGAAATGGTTGAAGTGTGTAAGATTAGTTAATATGGATGTATGGATATATCATGACATGGACATTTGAACATTTGTGTACTTTGTATCAGTTAGAATGTAAAGAAATGCGTCTGATTGCTGTGATATTGTTTAGTATAATGGGATTAGGAATATGTACTGAAGTGACGCAATTTATTGATGTATGTATGAGAAATAATTCATACCGTACTTTATTACGACGTTGTTTTACCATACAAGAAGGTAATATTATTTCGATATGAATGAATGCGTGACTGAAGAAATTTAATATTCGTTATCTGATGATAGACTGGATGTAGTGTGAGAAGAGAGGGCTAAGGAAAATAGTGTAACGTCCTTGTGTTTTCACAGGAATGCTTTTAGGGGGATAGAACTTCCGGTTCAGTTGAGTACCGAATCTCTAAGAAGGGAGACGGAAGTGAGACTAGCAGAACAGTCGGAGTGGACAAATTCTAGTCGGTGGAGAGAAGGTGAATAGAAGGTGGAGGAGAAGGAAAAGAAGTCGAGGAGGAGAAAGTAGAGAAGTTGGATCTGAATAAAGAAATCAAGGAGATCAGGAATTTTGGAGAAAGTCGGGAGGAAGAGGAGAAGGAATTGGAGGAATAAGAGAGAAGAATACACACATGAGTGGAATACAAAGACAGGTGGAAAGCTATCTCACACTACAAAACAAATGATACAATAGGCTATCATAGGCTCGACCGGAAAGGGAGTACTTGGGAAATTTTAGTCATTTGATTATTGAATTGTCATTAAATTGTTATTAGTTGAATTTCACTTTTTATTCAATCATTTACCGTCGGGACTGCTGACTGGGGAATCGGAGCTTTAAATCTATCTTTCCCTAATTTAACTTCCAAATAAAATCGAGCCTGGGTGAGACTTCTATGATAATTTAGATAAAATATTGGAAGCACCCGCCCCCTACCCACACACCTACCACAGTGACGGCATAACAACTCCGCCACGCCACAGTTACCACTTTTAACCCCATCCTCCATCCGACCCACCAAATCATGGCCAAGGCCCCTAGGTTAACAAACACAAATATTAATCAACAAAAACTTTTGGTGTCTGATTGGCTAACGTTAAATCACTAATTACCCAGATGCCCGGGTTAAATCTGAATTTGCTTTAGAATTTTAACAAGTTCTTGTAATTTATCACCAAGGTCCGTAACCCAAAGTCTATTATATTTACAATGCCCATTTTCCTTGTAATTACAATCGTGATTACAATAACGAAATTGGGTAAAAACCTTCACTGTAATTGTACTTTACTTTTTACCGCCTAGGAACAATCTTAACAGCATGGACAGAAAAGGATATCGCACTAGCAGATAGTTTCCACATTCTACCGTAAGTACTAGATTGGGGAATTTCATTTACCAGTCTATGAATAGACAGGTTGACAGACAGACGACAGACAGACAGACAGACAACGGACTGTCATACAGAGGGTATCAGAATAATCAAGCTCATGTGTAGAAATATAGACTCTAATTTATTCAATCTGGGACAATTGTAGCAATACTCTTTCAGGCGGGTCAGTCTTCTAAACCGGTTTTAGCTGACCAGTAAACAACCCCAGCGTTATAGTCCGGTTTTAGCTGACCAGTAAACAACCCCAGCGTTATAGTCCGGTTTTAGCTGACCAGTAAACAACCCCAGCGTTATAGTCCGGTTCCGTTCCATATTTCACACATTTTAAGTTATTTTTCCGCTCTGAAATAACCCAAAGCCAAACGTAGTGATGTTATTTTTTTTGTATTTTTTTTTTGTGGGGGGGGGGAATTATTATTTTTATAAAACCCGATATGGTAATGGAATTGCCTGAAAGGAGACGTGAATTGCTTGATAGCATAAAGGTTATCCATGAACAAGACACAAGATGACCGGACTAGATTACTTAAGAGAATAAAACACCCATGAACAAGACACAAGATGACCGGACTAGATTACTTAAGAGAATAAAACACCCATGAACAAGACACAAGATGACCGGACTAGATTACTTAAGAGAATAAAACACCCGTGAACAAGACACAAGATGACCGGACTAGATTACTTAAGAGAATAAAACACCCATGAACAAGACACAAGATGACCGGACTAGATTACTTAAGAGAATAAAACACCCATGAACAAGACACAAGATGACCGGACTAGATTACTTAAGAGAATAAAACACCCATGAACAAGACACAAGATGACCGGACTAGATTACTTAAGAGAATAAAACACCCATCGTGATATTGACCAATAATGAGTACAAGTTTGGTACTATCATGAACAGGAAAATCTAAAATCTGGTATGTTCTGAAACATATATTGTGGATACATTCATAAAAGCAACATTTTTACTGTAGTGGACTTAAAATTATCTAACTTGCTTGTGTCATCTTCGACATTTGTTTCAATTCAACAATAAAATCGTTCTACTTATGTGTGTTTGTGTGTGTGTTTGGACATTTTTAACGTAGCTTTAACAATTTTTCAGTCATATAGCTACGATGTCTGCAGTGTGGCAGTTTATAGCGATGTCTAGCACTAGGGCATCATGCCGCAGACATGTAGCACGATGTCCCACCCAGTCACATTACCCTGACACCAGGCCGACCAGTCCTAACACTAACCTCTTAATGCTGAGCGCCAAGCGAGGCAGCTGTTAGTACCATTTTTGTAAGTTTCTGGTATGACTCGGTCAGGAATCGAACCCACGACCTCCCGCATCCGAGGCGGACGCTCTAACCACTAGACCACCGGAGCGGTTCATTCTACTTATTACTTTCAGGATACATTTTTAAATAAAAAATGCATTGCTAGAAACAGTCCAGTAGTGGTTGTATGCATCAATTATCTTGTTAAGTTTATATTTCACGTGTATGCACGCATTCTTGTCTTAACCTACTGCTGTATGGTCAGTTTCATTTTGCAAATATAACATGTACAGCTCTTGCGATCACGTTATTGTTCCGGTGGCCTAGTGGTTAGAGCGTCTGCCTCGGAGGCGGGAGGTCGTGGGTTCCATCCCCGGCCAAGTCATACCAGACACTTACAAAAATGGTACTAACAGCTGCCTCGCTTGGCGTTCAGCATTAAGAGGTTAGTGTTAGAACTGGTCGGCCTGGTGTCAGGATAATGTGAGTGGGTGGAACATCATGCTACATGTCTGCGGCATGATGCAACAGTGCTAGACATCGCTATAAACTGCCACATTGCAGACATCGTAACGATATGACTGAAAAATTGTTAAAGCTACGTTAAAAATCAAAATCACATCACATCATATCACGCTTCGTTTCAGAATCTCTGTGTAATACATGTGCACTGCCATGGCAATTTAATGCGAACCGTTTTCGGGGCGGTTTCACACATATATGTTACTTTTCATCATAAAATAAGAGATGTAAAGTTCCAGTCAAATAGCAAATAATCTTGGCACCAACAATGCATGTTATCCAACTGTAATAATTATAATGCACAATATTGTATTCGTGCATACGGTACGTGTGTGTGTGTGTGTGTGTGTGTGTGTGTGTGTGTGTGTCTGTCTGTCTGTGTGTGTGTGTGTGTGAGAGAGAGAGAGAGAGAGAGAGAGAGAGAGAGAACTGTGCATACCTGTAAACTTGACTGAATCGTATTGGTCTGTTCCTAGTTGGACTGAGCACGTGTAACTTCAACTAAAGTAATACAGTTTCGTTTGGGAATTTATTGGCATACTTTCGATGGCGATCTTGTCGATTGGTGTTAATACCTAGCAAACGGGCCTGTGTTTTGGGTGAATTTTAACTTGTTAATTTAAAATACTGCTTGGAGGTCTTGTGTTTATATAACTTTATTGTCTAACTTTTTTGACTATTGACATAATGGTTAACAGAATATGATTGCTTATTTGTTTATTTCTTGCTTTGCCTTGTTTAATTTCATTTGTCAACAACTGTGGCCAAACGTTTTTCAACATGTACTGTCAATTTTCTCGTATTAACTCTAGTTTTGGATACATATCATGTTATATTCACTGTTGCGTTAGGTACAGAACAGAGTATATTAACCTTAGTAGACAGGACAATATTATTGGTACACAGGACATAATCTTAGTGTTAGATACACACGACACAGTATAATGATTCTAGAGTTGGGTACATAACAGAGTATATTAACCTTAGTGTTGGTAGACAAGACAATATAATATCCCTAGGCTTGGTACATAGGACATAATCTTAGCGTTAGATACACGACACAGTATAATGATTCTAGAGTTGAGTACATAACAGAGTATATTAACCTTAGTGTTGGTAGACAAGACAATATAATATCCCTAGGCTTGGTACATAGGACATAATCTTAGCGTTAGATACAAGACACAGTATAATGATTCTAGAGTTGGGTACATAACAGAGTATATTAACTTTAGTGTTGGTAGACAGGACAATATAGTAATCCTAGGCTTGGTGCACAGGACATAATATTAGTGTTAGATACACGACACACTATAATAACCCTAGGCTTGGTATACAGGACATAACCTTAGTGTTAGATACACGACACAGTACAATGACTCTATAGATGGGTACAGAACAATGTATATTAAGCCTAGTGATTGTTACAGAACACAGTATGTTAAATGTAGGGGTGTGTACACAACACAGTATTTTAACGTGTGGTATGTGCGCAACAAAGTAATATTAACCTAGTGTTAGATACACAACACTGTATATTAACTCTAGTGTTGTGTACACAACACAGTATATCAATTTATCAATTCGAGTGATGGAAGATCTTGAAAAAGTATATTTCTCTCGACTACGAGTGACTTGCGGATCGCACACATCGAAGAATTAAAAATATTGTTAGAGTAAATATTTTAACAAACTACTCTTATATATATATATATATATATATATATATATATATATATATATATATATATATATATATATATATATCAATCAGCAAAACGTATCAATGTATCAATCATTTATTCCTTATAGCTTTTGATCAATCATTTATTCCTTATAGCTTTTGATCAATTGAACAGTTGTTAAAAGCACTGTGGAAATGTGAAACAGAAATAGCTTCCGCACCTGCAACATCAGACAAGTATCATGGCTGATCGTCTGTTATCCTAAATCATGCGAGGTGTGGTTAGAATTATATTATAGCGGGTAATGTTACAATATGGAGTTTAGTTCAAATATATTTTGTTACTATGTTACTGAATAGCGATTGGTTAACACGTTCTTAAACTTAGCTTCAGCACTTTTCCGACATCATAGAACATTTGCAACATGACAATGTTGCTTTTAGTTGTCTATTGTTTCGTGTTTTTCCTTTAATGCTGTACTGTGAAATGACCACTATGGTGGCCTAGTGGTTAGAGAGTCCGCCTTGGATGCAGGAGGTCGTGGGTTCGAACCCCGGCTGAGTCATACCAAAGACTTGTAAAAATGGCACTAGCAACTGCGTCGTTTGGCGCTCAGCATTAAGAAGTTAGTATTATGACTGGTCGTACTGGTGTCAGGATAATGTGACTGGGTGGAACATAATGCTACATGTCTGCACCAATGCTAGACATCACAATAAACTGTCACTCTGCTACGTTGAAAATGCAAACACACACACACACACACACACACACACCGAGTACTGTAAAGCTTTTTGAAAGCTGTATTCGGTTACGAAAATATATTGATGCATGTATTGATTTATGCAAGGATGTAATAACAAATACAAATTAATTTCAGAAAATGTGTGATATCCAATTACAGTTGCTTAGTATATTTTACATGACCAATGTTTCATGGAAAATTGTCTCTTTGATTTCCAGACATGCCAATTCTCATGAGGCTAGGCAAAGAACTATATTATGTTGGAGGGCATAGAACAATCCTGCAATTATGAATCAGAGAAATAAATCATATCCAACAAGAAATGTCACGTGCAACGTTTAAGCATGCATCGTAATAAATGTCAAGCCTTCAGGGAGACATGTTCCGAATCATTGACGTATCACAAGAAAATTAGCCAGTTACGACGCTGTGGATAATCAAATTTTCAGACTAAAAAAACTCATTTTCTCAACAGAAGTCAATTGTTTTCTGGGTCCTTTGAGTTCCAATATTATTTTTCTTCTAAACTGACAAATAAGTTAAACTATTCTCATTTGGATTTTAATTTATTGCTGAGACGAATCTGATGCTTTCTCATTACCAAATAATACGTTTATAGTCGCTTATAAGTCTAGCGAAACTGCCAACAGCAAAATATACCGATCTGTCGTCGTATGATGCCCATGCAGATCAGGGTCAATGTTGTTTTATCTACTGGTTGCTGCTAACAGACATCACAGAGCCACAATGCGACGGCAGATCTGGGCCTGTGCAGTTGTAGTTCGTCTCGTCTTATTTGCGAGTATATAAGTCACTCTGTGTTTTCATTTTCATTGTATAGAAATTTTTAAAGTGCAATTGAAAATCATATAATAAAAATTTGTAATCATTTAAACATTTTAGGAAGCGAACAATAAGTAATCCTTGAAAGATAATGCTTATTTAATGCCTGAATTTTAATACATTTGCCAGTGAAAAACAGATGGCGTGGTCGCTCCTGTTCTTCGTTCAAGACGGTGTCACACCGAAGAACCTAACAAAAACACTTGAACTGTATAAGACTTCAGCATCTCAGGAATCTCAATCAACTGAACGACTTTTAACGACCTTAAGAAGATACAGATGACGAATTAAAGATGATGATGATGAGCTCTAATAGTTTCCTTGCCCTATACTTTATCTCCTTTCTTTCCATTGTAAAGATCTACGCTTAGCCTCTTTAGAATCATACTTTATTCTCCAAGGGAACCTAGCTAATTTGCAAATCAGAAACGGAAACAAATATAAAATATTTTTTTACAAACTTACAACATTTTCTTAACTAAAGCAATACGTCGAGAAATTTAAACATCGCTTAATTTGTTGGAAATATGCATGTGATACACATCATGGTAAATGTCACATGATACACATTATGGTAAATGTCACATGATACACATCATCGTCAATGTCACATGATACACATCATGGTAAATGTCATATGATACAGATTCTTGTAAATGTCACATGATACACATCATTGTAAATGTCACATCATGCCCATCATGGTAAATATCACATCATACCCATCATGGTAAACGTCACATCATAACCATCATGGTAAATATCACATCATATCCATCATTGTAAATGTCATATCATACCCATCATGGTAAATGTCACATCATACCCATCATTGTAAATGTCATATCATAACCATCATGGTAAATGTCACATCATAACCATCATTGTAAATGTCACATCATAGCCATCAATGTAAATGTCACATCATGCCCATCATGGTAAATATCACATCATACCCATCATAGTAAATGTCATATCATACCCATCATGATAAATGTCACATCATAACCATCATTGTAAATATCACATCATAACCATCACTGTAAATGTCACATCATAGCCATCAATGTAAATGTCACATCATACCCATCATGGTAAATATCACATCATACCCATCATAGTAAATGTCATATCATACCCATCATGGTAAATGTCACATCATAACCATCATTGTAAATATCACATCATAACCATCACTGTAAATGTCACATCATAGCCATCAATGTAAATGTCACATCATACCCATCATGGTAAATATCACATCATAACCATCACTGTAAATGTCACATCATAACCATCATTGTAAATGTCACATCATAACCATCATGGTAAATATCACATCATAACCATCATTGTAAATCTCACATCATAACCATCATTGTAAATGTCACATCATAGCCATCAATGTAAATGTCACATCATGCCCATCATGGTAAATGTCACATCATACCCATCATGGTAAATATCACATCATAACCATCACTGTAAATATCACATCATAACCATCACTGTAAATGTCACATCATAACCATCATTGTAAATGTCACATCATAGCCATCAATGTAAATGTCATATCATACCCATCATGGTAAATGTCACATCATACCCATCATGGTAAATATCACATCATAACCATCACTGTAAATGTCACATCATAACCATCATTGTAAATGTCACATAATAGCCATCAATGTAAATGTTACATCATGCCCATCATGGTAAATGTCACATCATACCCATCAATGTAAATGTCATATCATACCCATCATGGTAAATATCACATCATAACCATCACCGTAAATGTCACATCATACCCATCATTGTAAATGTCACATCATGCCCATCATTGTAAATGTCACAACATACCCATCACTGTAAATGTCACATCATGACCATCATTGTAAATGTCACATCATGCCCATCATTGTAAATGTCACATCATGCCCATCATTGTAAATGTCACAACATACCCATCACTGTAAATGTCACATCATAACCATCATTGTAAATGTCACATCATGACCATCATTGTAAATGTCACATCATGCCCATCATTGTAAATGTCACAACATACCCATCACTGTAAATGTCACATCATGACCATCATTGTAAATGTCACATCATGCCCATCATTGTAAATGTCACAACATACCCATCACTGTAAATGTCACATCATAACCATCATTGTAAATGTCACATCATGCCCATCATGATAAATGTCACATCATAACCATCATTGTAAATGTCACATCATGCCCATCATTGTAAATGTCACATCATGACCATCATTGTAAATGTCACATCATGCCCATCATTGTAAATGTCACATCATACACATCATTGTAAATGTCACATCATGCCCATCACTGTAAATGTCACATCATAACCATCACTGTAAATGTCACATCATAACCATCACTGTAAATGTCACATCATAACCATCATTGTAAATGTCACATCATGCCCATCATGGTAAATGTCACATCATGCCCATCATTGTAAATGTCACATCATGCCCATCACTGTAAATGTCACATCATGCCCATCACTGTAAATGTCACATCATAACCATCATTGTAAATGTCACATCATAACCATCATTGTAAATGTCACATCATGCCCATCATTGTAAATGTTACATCATAACCATCACTGTAAATGTCACATCATACCCATCATTGTAAATGTCACATCATACCCATCATTGTAAATGTCACATCATACCCATCACTGCAAATGTCACATCATAACCATCACTGTAAATGTCACATCATAACCATCACTGTAAATGTCGCATCATAACCATCACTGTAAATGTCACATGATACCCATCATTGTAAATGTCACATCATACCCATCATTGTAAATGTCACATAATAACCATCATTGTAAATGTCACATCATAACCATCATTGTAAATGTCACATCATAACCATCATTGTAAATGTCACATCATAACCATCATTGTAAATGTCACATCATAACCATCATTGTAAATGTCACATCATACCTATCGTTGTAAATGTCACATCATGCACATCACTGTAAATGACATATCATAGCCATCATGGTAAATGTCACATCATACCCATCATGATAAATGACACATCATGCCAATCATGGTAAATGTCACATCATACCCATCATTGTAAATGTCACATCTTGCCCATCATGGTAAATATCAAATCTTACCCATCCTTGAAAATGTCATATTTTACTCATCATGGCAAATGTTACATGGATCATCGTTTGTTTCAAGCACCAGCTAATAAACGTACCAAACATTCCGAATTTATCCAGAATAGCTTTACTTTTACTGATGCTTCCCTACTTTGTCTAGCTAAAACATAAAAATGGACTTTCTTCTCAAAACCTTGTCTTGATAAAAGTTCAGTCAGAATTCAAGACCTGAAATCAAACCCATCTATTTGAGTACAGGCTGAATGCCACTCTATAACATGGTTTTAAAATGGCTCACATAGACCTTGCCCTTGACCTGAACGCATCTAGTGTGTTTTATAGCCCGTAAAGAAAGGGCACACATTATCATATGTGTAACAGTGCCTATACTTGCAAGTGCAGCAACATGTGATCTCAGTTACAAGAAACGGTCACGACACGTGTACACGTGCTCAGTATCCCCTCAGAAGGTAAATCTTGCACGTAACCAACCTTAGTAAAATGGACAAGGAAACGCCTCCAAGAATATATATATATATATATATATATATATATATATAGAGAGAGAGAGAGAGAGAGAGAGAGAGAGAGAGAGAGAGAGATAGAGAGAGAGAGAGAGATTATAAATATACACCAGACAGAACTGAAAGTGCTATCCCTTGATTCCTATAGAAGAATGCTTAGTAAATGTTGGAAGAATTCTGCCAACTATTATCAAGCATTCTTCTATAGGAATCCAGGGATAGCACTTTTATTCTCCCTGGTTTATTTTTATAATTCTCTATAATTAATAATTTTTACCTTGATTTCTTTCATAGAAATCCGGAATGCCTGTGTGGATACATGATAATTTATTACTAGGTCGTCATGCGAGTGTGTCTGCTACACACTAGTGCATGTAACACCGACTGAGTAATAGAGTAACATCAGCTTAGTCGTGAGGGAATATGGGCTCCTGTGTGCAGGCAAGGCGATGGGTGCCGTTTACCCGCGGACCTGGGTTCGAATCTCTATGCTAGTGTTATTTGTATATATGTATGTATGTATGTATATATATATATATATATGGACGGGTATATTCTTGAAAGATAACATTACTTTGCTAATGACTCATGTCATCCTCTTTTCGGAAAAAAACAAAAAATTTTCTTCGAAAATAGCTGTCAATGTATTTCGATAATCTTGCAGACTATAAGGAGATCGAGAAAAATGTGAAGTGGCATGAATATATTTAGATAATTCCATTTTAGAGAAACAATCTTTAAGACGGCATAGGTCCCAGTCAGAAACAAAAGCATACGAGAAATTGTCCCTTTAATTCTACTGAAGCAATCATTCACTCTTTTATTACATTTGTGGTTTTTTTTTTTGGTTTTTTTATAGAAATATACGTGAAAGAATCATTTATGACCCATCCACAGTGTTATTCTTCATTATATTAGTATTTGAAAAAGCCTGTTTTAACAAAGTATTTTAGTATCATGTCACACATTTCAAATGCGATTCATTTCCTGTCTGAATGTTATCAGCAAGAACGCTTAACGTTTGATTACAACTTTTGTGTTTGAAATCATATTTTTATATATGACACCATATTCACTGTTTACATTTCATTACAATTTGTATCAAAAGAAATATCCATTCACTCCCAATACTTATCTTTAGAAAAAATTCCTTTCTTGAATTCTTAAGGTTATTACCTCGTTTACCAAACTGATACGATTGCTCTTCAGGGGTATCTAACAAGATGATTCCAGCTAGACAGGTTTCGTATTTGTTTCAAATAAGAATTTCGAAGCACGATTGATTTAATTATTGTTGCTATTTATCTAATTTTACAAACGTGCAGTATGCTTCAAATTTAATATTACGTGAATGCTCTCGCAAAAAATGAATTCAGGCCCTTTTAAACGATTAGTTAAACTGTCAGGTTTACGTTCTTAACTATGTAAGTAGTGAATAGGGATACTTTACGGACAATGGAAATTCCAGTCAAAACACCCCTGGGACACTTTACGGACAATGGAAATTTAACATGGCGAAAAATCGTGGGACACTTTACGGACAAGGGGAATTAACATGGGGAATAAATCGTGGGACACTCTACGGACAAGGGGAATTTAACATGGGATTTTTTTAAAAAAATTTTTAAAAAAGGGTAGGCAATAGAAAGGCTATCTCTTTTCGAGAAATATGGCTGGCCCTGAAAAGGGCCTTTGGGTTTTCTTCTTCTTCTAATTTCTTCTTTTCCTCCACCAACTTCTTATTTTATCTCCAACACTCTTTCTCTTCTTTTTTTTCTCCTTCTCTTCTTTCTTCTCTTCCTCCTCTTCTTCTTTCTTCCTCTTCTCATTTTCCTCTTCTTTTTCAATTTTTTCGTTCCATGTTCTTATTCTTATCTTTTCGTCTTCATCCTCCTTCTCCTCCTTGATCTCTTTCATGACACCACTAATCTTGTCCTTTGCTTTCCTTAAATTGTTAATTTCCATCTTTACACGATGGGGACTATAGGAATAATGGTCTTCAACGAGTCTTATTAGCATCTGTTCCATTATTCCTAAGTTGTCTAAAACGTCTTGCAAGGTTTGTAATTTGTCCATTTGGTTTGACGCCATCTTCTTTTTATTCTTTGCAGAATGGTTTGAACGACGAATACTGTGGGTTCTTATACGAAAAGCGCGTACGTGAAGGAAAACATCCCCCTAAAACATAAAATTGATCTTACCTAGATGATGACCAAACATCGCGCGGACGTGAAGGAAAACGTCCTCCTACTTTTTCATTTCATATAATATAACCCCAACTATACTCTCCACATACGCTAAGAAACAATTAATAAACCCATAATCTACTATTCACACAAACATACCTTAGCTCTTATAAACACTAACACACCAACACATACCCTCACACATTAAAAAAGAGTTAGTGTTTATATTCACACTACTCTACCTACTCACATTGGCAAATCGATCGTTATTTCTTTTCTAGAGTATTGGGTAGCCCTGAAAAGGGCTGTTTTGTTTGGAACTTCATGGACACCTGGTTAATGGTGGCACCTTCCAGGCCTGGCGCCACATACACATCTTATCCCCCAGTTACTTTTTACCTTTTGGGGGGAGAGAGCAGAGGCAGGATATGTCGCTTCAGAATCCCAATTTTCACTCTCTGGGATTCTGAAATTTTTTCTTCTCTCCTTTTCCTCCTCCTCTTCTTTATATCTTCTCTCCTCCTCTTCTTTTTTTCTTCTTTCCTCCTCTCTTATCCTTCCCTCCTCGACAATGGCTTCAGCGGCCAGTTCATTTAATATGCGCCTGGCATATTCCAGATGCACATGAAGTTCCAACAGTTTCTCCAGTCTCGTGTTCATTTTTTGGTGTTGATCAATCAACAAGGGTAGCTGGACTGCCGAACGAGTTTCAATTTATACTGAAAGCGCGGACGTGAAGGAAAACATCCCCCTAAAAACATAAAATTCATCTTACCTAGATCATGACCCAGAACAACGCGCGGACCTAAAAGAAACACTCACTCACTTTTTTATGCTACCCATCACTATTTTAAAATTTTTTATAAATCACTTCAATAGACTATCCACATAAGCAAAGCAATCCAATCTAACCCCAAATATACACCTCAAACACCAAAAAAAAACATGATTTTAATCTACTATCCGTACCAACTTACGTGAGCACTTACTAACACATACACTCTCACTATCAATAAAGAGTTAGTGTTTATTTTCACACTACTCTACCTACACACATTGGCAAATTAATAGTTATTTCTTTTCTAGAGTATTGGTTAGCCCTGAAAAGGGCTGTTTTTTTGTTTTGCTATGGCATTCTTTTTTAGTTTCTAAGAATGCGATGTCCTCTGAGGATAGACTTTCTGGCGATAGGTCTGCTTCTTCGGAAAGAGAAGAAGAATTCTTTGGTGTCGATACGACAATCGACAAAGCCTCTGTCAGCTTCAGGTTGCTGCTGCTGCTGCTGTTGCTGTTGTTGCTGCTGTTGCTGCTGTCTCTGAAGTCTGTACTTCTCTGTCCATTCTTCTTTCTCCCTGTTCATTTCTTCTCTGAAGAGCTCTTCTATCAGGTCTTCAGTGATTTTTAACATTCTCACATTCTCTATTTCTTCTGGCTTCGGTATCAGACTGTGTCTGACCCTATGCAAATTCACGTAGGCTTCGTTGAGTTTAGCTAGTTTGGAGCACATCTTCTTAGGAGGATGAGTCGACAATGGATGGTTAGACTGGGAACAACCCCGGTTCTTAAAGTTAAAGCGCGGACGTGAAGGAAAACATCCCCCACACGGTTTTCGAGCCGCAACGTTCATGAGAGGGATAGTAAGAAATGAAAGAGCATCAATCCAACATTCTTATAGCTAAACAAAAGACAAAGGCATTTTTTTTTAAACACAACATTTTTATTCAAAAATCACTTAACACTAAACAACAACATTTTTAACAATAATCCAACACTATAACATCAAACAATTTTTTTCAAATCTCAAACATTTTTTTCTTCAAATACAATCTACTTTAAACAGGGCTGACAACGTTGTGAATGAAATTGTGATTTCCACTGTTGGAAATCATTAGGCCATTGATTGACACTACGTTTCCTAGCTTGAGACAAAAGATAAGCATAATGGTCACAAAACCATCTATCTACTTTCACATCGTTTCTAGCAGAAGAACGAGGATCAAAATGAGTCACTAAATGTTCTAAGGAATAGCCCAGGCTGCGATGATGCAGAAAATACACACAGTACTGTCCACACACCAAGGAATCTGTGCCTTGTAATTTCACGCTATTGAATCGGGTGGTTTGAGCATTTCTTCTCATAAAGTCGATGATATCGTCTTCCAAAGGGGGCAATCCGTACGAATCGAAATATTCCACACAGCCTTCTTGAGGAAAGTAGACGGCTACCCAGTGGGTTCCTGGGAGATGACTTTCGTCCGTGTTGATCACGTAAGCTTGATGGTCTTTAGGTTTGCGATGAGGGAGTTCATCTTTAGCACAGACGACGGGATTCCAAGAAGACGTATACGAACTGTGGTTCAAAAGGTAATAAAGTTCCCAGGTATCCATTGATTTGTGTTTGTTTTCTTCACAGGTAATAATAAGTCGTCAATTCGATCCTGACTTTTTGCTTGAAAATGTCTGACGAATAAACGGTTATTCGTTCTGTTTCCTCACTCTGATTCAGGAGAGCTTCGATACGATGGATCTCTTGAGTGGTTAATGGTGGACAAGAATGTTCACGCAAGTCTTTATACCACTGGTGCAACACGTCTTTGTTCGAGATGAGACTCCAAGCTTCGTCCAGATACTCGTCCAATTTTTCTTCTTGACTCAACATCAGGCATTTATCGTGTTGAATTTGACTGGGATGATCGTTTTGGCATCCATAACAATTTTTCTTGATCAATTCCGTCATTTTGTCGACCAAGTGTTTGGCAAAACAGGAGACTAAATGGGCTTCTTGTTCTGGCCATCTCGACTTCATCATGACAACTTCTTCGTCTTTGTCTTGGGATTCTTCTCCTTCCACGGTCTCCTCACATTCCATCTCCAAAGTTTCTCCACTAGGTAAAGAGGGATAACAGTCTTCCATGGTTTCTAGTAATCTAGAATGACTTCTCTCAAACTGTTGATTTCTATGGTATTATCGAATTCTGCATACAGGATGACGTTCACTGTCTTGTCCAGTGGCTTTGCAAACTGAAGTTCCACACGAATCTGGCCAGATTTTATAGGGTGGAAATGTCCTTCGTCGCTGCCTTGGTCTGGAGTGAAATCGAAAGCCCACAAAGCATAGCCTCCTGCATAATCTTCGTACTCAATGCCGTGACTGGTGTTGGTTCCTAACTGGCCGGTGGCTTCGTACAGGGACAAGTACGATCTCAAGTAATTGTTGTTGGCAAAGTCAGGTTCGAAAGGTCGGGTACACAAGGTCTTGCCATCACGACTGACTTCGATTTTCTTCACGTCGAAGTGTTGAAAGTTGAAAGGATTTTCTTTGAAGGCTCCGTTGAAGGCTGAATTCAGGACCGTACCAAGGATTAAACGCTTGGGTAGCTGTCCTTGAAACAGATGATCTTCGATCATAGAATCCTGTCCAGCAGGAATGGTGAACGTTTTCACTTCCACACGTCGTATGGGATACTTGGCGGTTGTTCTGCTCAACGTTTGACTGATGTCGTTACCTACTTTGGGTAACACTTCTACGCGTCGTACGTAGAGTTTGGCCTCTAAAATTGTGCTTTTAGGAGGCTTAGTAGGATCAGCAGCTATCAAATGGAAAGCGGCACTGCTGCGATTCAGTCTCAAGCGGACATTCACCCCGTTCAGCAAATATTTCTCTTGCAACCACATGTCCAAATGCAAACGATCCATCAGTTCTAAACTTTTCTTGTTTATGATTTTGTCTGCTCTTGCCTCAAAGCTGGAATTGGATGTATCTGTTTTTTCTAACTTGCCCGCTTCGTCAGCTACCCACAGCACACAGGCATTGAGATGACTATCCTTGGCATCTATTCCGTACGTCAAGAGATTTTCCAAGTAGGCACGGTAAGGGTATGTATCCATGCTGCTGCTGACTAGTTTGTTATTCAAGTACAAATCCACTGAGCTGAACAAGGAATGCATGAAATTGTTGACGGGACCTATTTCGTCATCGTCTTTTACTGCATTACCATCCTTATCTAGAACTTGGACTTTCAAGTACAAGTAACTGCTATTCAGATCGATGTAATCTTCGGGCTGTCCTTTGATTTCAAACTCGATGGGAGCGGAATCGGTCAGTGAGGAGACGGGATGAAATTCCACCCATTGGGATTCTTGCATGGTCATCATGGTGGGGGGCATGGCAAACAGATCCAGTTCCGTCTTGGAACAGGCGCAAGACTCTCGGTGCATCATTTTGTTCTGTGTTTCAATAATCGAAAACGTCTAAGTCTCGAACGGTTCTTCTTTTCTTGGCCTTTCTCGCTTGAAGTCTGGTGAAAGGGTGTTTTCTTCTTCGTCGTCTCTTTCTGCCTTGTCCTTGCTGAATGCTTGACTCGGTAGCGTGCAGG
The DNA here is from genome assembly GCA_028554795.2 of Sinohyriopsis cumingii. Lineage (NCBI taxonomy): Eukaryota > Metazoa > Mollusca > Bivalvia > Unionida > Unionidae > Sinohyriopsis > Sinohyriopsis cumingii. The sequence continues at coordinate 2,379,397 of CM068831.1, read as the reverse complement.
GCATTTATAGGTGTCTCTCGTCGGCCCAAAATGTCTTTGCCCGTTTGCAGCAAGACATTTTTGCCTGCCCTCATGAAGGCTTCTTTAGGGTTTTGTTTGTCGATGATGACATTTTGGAGAAATTCTTTGCCTTGTGTCAGTGCCGCATCTTTCAAGGCGTGCAATCCGCGTGTCACCATCGGTTTCAACACTGGGGCCACCGAACGAAAGGCCGATTTTAACATGTCTCCTAAACCGTGTCCTCGCTGTCGAGCCACCCCTTGGTACACTGGATACATGACTTGCTTACGAGTCGTGAGAGAACCGTTTTCGAAAATGGAGTTTCACCGTGACTTTTCCTTTGGTGAATGGAATATTTTGTCCCAAATCTCCTTTTATAGTAATGTTGACCGTGTCCAAATACGACTTGCTGACCGGCAAATAGTGAGGATGGACAAATTCGCGGTGAACGTGGTAAGTGTTTCCACCTTCCTCGTCAGCGTTCGTGGCAGAATCCACTTTGAAAGGAATGACACGCAGTAACGGCACGGAGGTGTGTCCCACCACGTTGTATTCCACCACATCGGAGTACACAAAGATCAAATTCAGTCCTTGGTTCAGTTCTACCGGGGTACGAAAATACTGGCCAAAAGTCACGTTGTCGTAAATGACTGGTAATTCGGGTGGTGTTTTTCGTTCTAAGTTCTTCCTCAGTTCCATGTCCCCGCCCAACATGTCAAACAATTCATGACAAAATATAATGGAGACGATTTTACTTCGCTCAAATTTCATCAAGAAGCGACGAGCTACTTTGTGGTACTCCATGGTGACACTTTTGTTCCTGAAATTGTCCTTCTTAAAAACTTCCCCAAACACACCATTAAACTTGGAGGCTATGGCGCTGACCAAATGATGACCACTGAAATAATAGCCTGGGAGAATGGACAAGTTGTAGGTCCACGTTTTAGTTTTGTCATCATAGGTTTTATTGGTATATGTGCCAATCTTATCCAACTCCTCTTGCAATTGTTTGTCATGAACTTCTACCTTAAAAGTATTTTGATTGTTAATGACATTGAGGACTTGGGTCGGGTGAATCATTTCCACTAAAGCCACTTCCCAATGGGCTTCGTGATCTAAGGGGATGGCTTGAGGTAATTTGGCCGTGTAACAGCACAACGTGTTGTTGGGAAACACCTCCATGGAACTGTCACTGGGTAAGGTTAAGTAAAATTGATTTTGGTGACTCATAATTCCAGAGTTCTGTGGCTGTCCGAGGGAATATTAGTGGATGTCAGAGGCGTGTCTCCGCCCAAAATGGGGTTCTGGTTGTGGTTGTTGTTGGAGTGGTGACTGGCACTGACACTGGACACAACGTTCCCGTTCGAGGAGAATTTCAGGGAGGGATTGGGAAGCAGGTAACCGATGCAACTGCTCAATAAAATGGTCCACAATTGTTTGTCTCCTTGTTGCAAACTCAAATTGGCAATGGCTGCCCCGATGACACAATACACCACGAAGATTTGGCAGAAAAAGACGATTTGCGTTTTAGGCACACGTTCTCCACACCACACCCACAAGGGTTGTTTTTGTAAATCTTGCACAGAAGAACTAGGGGAAGAAGGACTGGTCGACGTAGCTGCGTCTGATGTGTGAAAGGGCATGATGGTCACTTCTTCTTTTTATAGTCGATGACTTGCGAAGCGTCGATCCAAGAATCGAAACTGGGTGGATATCCTTTCCAACGTACTTTGACTTCTTTGACACGTCGTTTGCCCACTTTACGGGTTCTGCGTTCGAGAATGCTTTCGATGTCGTACACGTCGTCTTCTTTTTTGGTGACACGTTGTAACTCGGGCAAATAAAACGTTCCTTTGAGTACTTCTCCGTTCATGTCTTCCAATTTATAGACGGCAGGATGACGGCCATGTACTCGTCCAGTGACGCGAAACAGTTCGGTCGTCCAGTTAGGTAAGTAACCTTTGTCGAAAGTGCGTTTGGTTTTGCCAATGCGCACCCAATCTCCTACGGTCAACTCTCCACTTTTCTTGGGGACAGCCCTCGTCGGGGACGTACCGAACAGGCGCTCGAACACCAGCACTTCGTTGTCGGGAGTCACGTCTTGCGGGGCACGTCCGATGCTTCGATGGTAAGATTGGTTGTACGCTTGCACCAGGTGAGGTAAGATGTCGATGTACTTCAGAGTGTGGTGATGCGTAAAATATTTCCACATGCGTTCTTTCAAAGTGCGTTGAAAACGTTCCACGATGCTGGCTTTGGTTTCGGGATTCTCGGTGGTAAAAAAATGAATGTCACGTTTCTTTAATTCTTTTTGGAAAGCTTGGTTCAGAAATTCGGTGCCTTTGTCCGTTTGCCATCGAAGAGGGCGACGACCACTTTGTTTCAACACCCGTTGCAGGGCTCGCACTAACTCGCTGCTGGATTTGGAAGTCAAGGGTACGACCCAGGCAAATTTGGAAAAGACGTCGATGACACAAAACAAATATTTGTAACCACGATTGTAGCTGGCCAAATGAGAGACATCGGCTAAATCGGCTTGCCATTGATGATCGATGCCTTCCACTCGGGTGCGACTTCTGGCAAACTTGCGTCGAATGGGTTTGTGCAAAGTGTAGGTAGCTTGTTCTTGTAACCATCGTTGCACTTGAGGTAAACGGAGACTTTTCAGTCGCGTTTTGGCAGCACGATACAATTTTTGAACTCCTGCGTAACCTGCAGGATGCGATGGATCGTAGTAAATGCTAGCTAAGACTTTTTCCATTTTTTGTGTTTGTGTGTTAATAAGGCACCCACTCTTGGAAGAGGCTACTCTTTTTCTCTTGGGGTATTTTCTTGGATTGCAAGGCTTTGCGTGTGCGACCGGCAATAGGTGTCGAAGAGGAGGATGTCTGAGCAGGGGATATAAGTTCTTGTTTCACTTCTGTCTTCACTTCTGTCTTCACTTTCTTTTTCTCTTGTGATGAAGAAGGGGTGGCCATCATCTTTTTAATCCATCCAATTCTGGAGGTAGGTGGTGTTGTTAACTTGCGTACTTTTTCGGGTGGAGTTTGAAACCCTTCTTCTTCTTCTTCTTTTCCTTTTTCTGTCTTGGTCACGGGTAGTGGTGGAATTGGTACTGGTACTGGTGATGGTGCTGGACTTTTCATCAAGGTCTTAAAATCTTTCAAAGTGGGTAAAGCTGTTTCGTCTAAAGCTTTCTGGTGAAAGAGTTGCAGTCGTTGCAAGAGTTGACCGTACTTTTGCGATTTTTCTGTTTCGGACAAATCTTGGCGATCCATCAAGGATTGCAATTCGTGTTGTAACTGGGACATCTCGCTCAAATTGGGATTGGGAGGTAAATGCGGGGTGCGTTGTTCTTGCCACCGATGGTATTCCATCCATCGTTTGTAAGGCACTAAAGCTAGTTTTCGTCCTTCCATGGGGTTGTCAGGGGTCGATTCTGAGATCTTGGGACTTTCGAAGGCCTTTTTATCTTGCTCCCATCAGTCCTCCCAACATGGTTCCCAAGACTCCTTTCAGTATGGGGCCTAGCAAGAGAGGCAAAATGCCTCCACGTTGAACCAACATCTTCTTTTTTTGACGAATGGGAATTTTCTTTTGAACCATTTGGCGAAGAACGTGACGATGTTTGCCTAAGCATTGTTTCTGGTGTTTGGACAAAGGGATCGTGCCTTTCAAAACGTTCAAACAACATTCGCACACGGTATCGATGACCTCTTTGGAGGCCGTTTGAATGAGTTTTTTTCGTAGGGGCGAAGAAGCTTTGGACAGGACAGATAACAGGTCCCCATGTTTAGCTAAACGTGGTGGCAGTCCTTTCCTTTTCTTTCCTTGGGGTTTTCTGGAGGGTGACATTTTTGCTTGTGGGTTCCGGGACATTCACCGAACAGACACTAACGTCGATGACTTAACGCACACCCTTTTATCTTTTTTTTGGGACTATCGCTTTGTCATAAAGGTGACAATGTTTTTCCCAAAATCGCCAAGGAATCCTCCCCTTTGTTGACGCCTCTTTTTCTTGGAACGACTGTGTCTTTTCTTAGGGTAATGTCGATGCTTGGCTAAGCGCTTTGTCGGATGACGCGTCTGCCTTTGTCTCTTTCTTTTGTGGCTTCTTGGAGGTGACATCTTTTTTACAAGTTCACTGATACCCCGACTTGGTCACAGGCTCTTTTTATACTGGAACGCGTCGCCACTGATTGTCTTTACGTTTTATCAGTTTGAGGACAGGCATGACACGTCGTGCAGGGGTACGCAACGGACTAAATCGAGCCAGTTCTTGCTTGGACAAATCCAGTAAACTTTGTAACATGCCCGATCTTTCTTGGACTTTGATTTTGGGAGAAGGTACTTTGTGAGCAGCAGCCACTGCCACTAAATTGGAGGGTCCTGCCACTGGGGAAGTTCTTTTGGGGGTCATCAACGGAGATGTTCTTGGTGTGATCAACGTCTCCAAGTACTCTTCAGTTCTGGGTGTCATCAACGGAGAAGTGGATGAACGTGAGGATGCCGGAGACGCAGTCACTGCCGTGGTGGCAGGTCGTGGTTTGCGAGTGTAAGGTTGCGTCCTGGCCGAAGTGCCTCTCTTGCGACTAGTTTTCTTCTGTGGACTTTTCTTTTTCTGGGGACTTTTTCTCTGTTTCTTTTTCTGGGGGCTTCTTTTCTTTTTTCGGGGTGGTGTCTGGTAAGAGGAGGGTCCTGCCACTGGAGAAGTTATTCTTCTTGGGGACCTGGTCTTTTTCTTTTTCTTCTTGGGGCTTCGTTGGACTTTTGTCTTGGGGATAACTTTGGGGGCATTAGGATCCCATCTTAAGAGTGAGCGAATGATGACCCCTCCTAGAGTACCGCTCCCTCCAGGTTTCAAAATGATTTGTTTTTTGGTTTGAGTGTCGATGCGGGGATCGGCCAGTTGGACCAAAGCGACTTTGTTTCGATCGAAAAAGCGTTGGGTTTGATGAGGAATCTGAATGATTCCTTGGAGTAATTGACGTGCCGTCACCGTGAACCATCGTAAGACTTCTTTGAGACTAGCTTCTAAGACACGGGCTCGTGTTTGTGGATCTTTTTCTCGACTGATGCCATACAAGGCACGAATCAATTTGACGGGAAGATGCGACTGAAGGGACGTCATGTTCACACTGTGTGAGACAGACGAAAAAGGGTCTGAGGTTTTTATAGATTTTTTGATGGGGAGTGAAATGAAGTCGAGGACGGAGACGTGTACAGGACAGGCCCTCCGTCTTGGCACCAGTGGTGAAACAAGTGGGTACGAAATCGCAAATCCTCGGGGGTCGTAGGTTTCAAATCGACGAGTAAATAGGCGTGTGGCGTTTGAGTGGCATCGTCGTACGCCTGAGTCAGCCAAGGCGTTCCTAACTGTTTGGCTAAGACTTGCACTTGCGATTTATCTCGAGGGCTTTTAAACAAGACCACGTAATGCGCATTGAGACTGATGGTGCGATGGGCTTTACTTTGTTGAAACAAATTTTGGGTGATGTAAATGACACTGGCATTACGGTGATGCCCTTTGCGCGTGAACCACAATTTAATTTCTTCTTCGTCTTCTCCTAACATGTCGTCGAAAATGACCAAATGGGTTAGACGGGAGTCAGAGACGATGCCGTCGTCTTCTTTAGGAATGCCTTCCACAAACACGATGGAATCGCCTTGACTTTCTCGCAAAAGGCTGTACGCCGATTGCCACTCTTTGTAACACCACACGATCCGTTGAGGGGGCCAATCGATCAAATGATGTTTATGTTCGATCAAACGTTTGACGAATTCGGTTTTGCCTGAACCGCTAGGTCCAGCAATGAGCATGTTAAAGGGATGGCGAAGATACAAAGCCTCCCAACTGGCACGATCTAAGTGTTCGTCGATGACTTTGACAGTAGAGGAAGAGGGAGCATAGACAGCAGAGGTAGCCATGGTGTGAGAAATGTCACTTGTGACACGAAAAACAAACAAGACAAGAGTTTATATACTTTTTCAGAACACGTTTATTGAATGTTCTTTTTTTTCAAACATGAATACGAAAGACAAAAATACATAAAAGCCAAAGGCTTAAGTACAAGAATAAAAGGCACATGATAACCATGAACGTGGAATAAACACAAGTGTCTGTACAACATGTTTTGGGTAACCAAGATGTCCTAGGGACAGTGTGTAATGTTCTTACAGTCTCTACATGAGGTATTGTCACACAAGTGTCCTCTCGGAATGACCTTTCAGGAATGTCCATGACAGTCCTGTCCTGAAGCGAGTGGTTGTTCTCGGTGACGGGTTCTTCTGGCACCGTCACTAACACAGGTTGAAAAGTAACTTTTTTCCTTGAACAACTCTTGTGCATACTGGGCCACTTCTTGGGTCCAAGCCTCAAAACCCCCCTTTTTCCAATCACGAACATCTGTCCAATGAGGGTGTAAGTCACAAGCTACACACACATCGTCATACACGTCTTGGGTCGCTAAAAGTTGACGAATCTTTTTTTCCTGTTGAGGTCGAGAAGTATCCAGATGAAAACGCAAGGCTTTGAACAAAAGGAGTTTTTCGTGACCATTTAAGGCCATGGAGGTGGTAAGTACTGATCGTAAAGAGTCCACAAAGAATCGGCTGGTAAACGAAATCCCAGAAAACAAGTCACTAAGACACACACCACTTGTCGTCCAAAATTGAATGGATACAGTTCTTGTAATAATTGATGGTAATGATCCACGGTTTGAATATGGTCATTGAGTTCCTTCCACGGAATCTGTTGGATGACATGTGACATAAACCGTGGCATGACAGCCTGTTTTTATATTCTCTTTTTTTCGGATGCCATAGACGTACTTTCTAGCCAGAGATCTTCGTTCTCCAGTAGGGAATCTAAATCTTGCATACTGTAACCGAAACGTCAGAGTTCGTTTAGGTGTTTCCTCTTCCTCTAAGTAGATTCCACGTAAAATATGTTGGTAATCCTTTAACTTGTCTTCCTCAATGTATTGCTGTAGGTGAATCTCGAAGTAACCATAATCATGAACATGTCGATCATTAGCGACCTCAAAGTTTTGAACAAGGTCTGACCATTGAAAGAATTTCTGACGAATCAGTTCTCTTATACCATTCAGGTACCAGTGGTTAAAGATCTGGTGACGTATCGGATGCAATTGTTCTTTACGTTTGACTTGTATTTTCACCAGCTCTCGGTAAATGCGTTCTCTCAACTCCACAGGCAAAGCACGAATGTTCTCTTGTAAAGTATCCATGAATAGGTCATACTAAATCCTCTTTGGTCTGACACAAGAAATGTACTCTTTGCACAAACATGGTTTCACTTCAGTGTCGAATTTAAATCGTTGAGTCACTAATCTACACATTACAATTCGTTCAGAAGTTTCCTCTTTCACCAAGTTGACATTGTGTTCAAGATGTTGGTAATTCGTTAACTCTTCCTCTGGAATTCGATGCAGTACGTTTACAATGTAGTAGATAAAATCGTCAATACCAAACCATTCCTTTTTATAACCAGGAGGTCGTTGATCAATGTCTGTCCAATGGAACACTTTCAATTGAATCAGTCCTTGTATAGCCTTCAGGTACCAGTGGTTCAAACACCGGTGACGTATCGGATGCAATTGTTCTTTACGTTTCACTTGTATTTTGACCAGTTCTCGATAAATGCGTTCTCTCAACTCCACAGGCAAAGCACGAATGTTCTCTTGTAAAGTATCCATGAACAGATGATTATGGTAAAAAAGTTACTTCAATGTCTCGGTCCCACTAAAGGTAAGTAATGACAATTCGGTGACCATCGAGCATGTTCTACGTAGGCCGAATCTTGCGGTTCCCAGTGGTGAAGTGACACACTGCAACTGAAGCACTTGACTTTATCTCCTTCGCCCAAGTAGAAAAATCCGGCTCTGGCTAATTCTTCGGGGGTCGGTCCTCCCAGATACTTAGGCCATTTTCCTTTGAACGATTGAAGACGATTTTCAAAGTCGCAGTATTCCGACAAACGCACAGGAAACGAATATTCGTTTTTCACAGGTTCGTTTCGATGAGGGTTGAGTGACATGGGCAGGAGTTTGCTCAGGGCTGGATGACATCCGTAGGGAGGTAAACGTGAAGGTCGACATTCCCCTTTAAAACGAAACCCAGTAAAATGTCCAAGAGGACGAGCAGCATCGCTTTCGCATCCCTCAGGTTTGACACGCACAGCATCACTTTCCATGACAGGGGTAGTGAGAACAAAGTTCCCATGATGCTTTACGGCATCGCTCAGGTCACAACGTACAGCATCGGTCCCATCGCAAGGCTCACAATCGCACTCGTCTGCAAACTCCGTTACGCAATTACAATGGTAACCACATGGACAATCGCAGTTTCCTTCCGGACATTTTCCGTCGCAATGCCTGGGTCTTATCCATCCAGTATTAGTCACACTAGAGGAAGATACAGCTTTTTTACAATCCCCAAACTGGAACGATGTCTTTTTCAAAGTATTCATCTTGTTCGCTCGGTCTTGGTAGTCACAATGAACTATCGATCTTGACCATAGCCCCTTTTTTATACTAGTCGCAATGCAGTCTCCAGTTTGTACATCTTTCCTTTTTTACGTTTTTTATGTCTTGTTTCGGAAGGTACCGTCTCTAAGGTACCGTCAACATTGTACCGTAGTGTAATGGGTGGAAAGGCCATAGAAAGGTAAGGGCAGTGCGGAGACCATCGAGTATGTTCCAGAATAGCTGAATCTTTATAGATACATAGATCCATTCGTAACTTCAGTCCGCAAGCGAAACACTGTACCTCGTATCCCAATCCTGACTCAGGTCCCAAGTAGACAAATCCTGTTCTAGCTAAAACATGCGAAGAAGGTAATCCTTCCCTATCCGCAGACCATTTCTGAAACGTGTCCAATCGACGGGCACAATCACAATAGTCAGGTAAGAAGACTGAAAAATGGTAGGGTTTGAACTTGGAGTTCTCATCGGGTTTCTCACTCGATTCTTGCTGTGGCGAAGTCATCTTTCTGGTGAGTGGCTATCCTCTTACAACCAATGTTTTATACCAACGTGTCCATACGGTAAGGTGAAATGATTGGGAAGTCGAACTCGCTTCTGGTATACGATTTGATAAACTTTTTCCAAAGGTCGACTGACGATGTGGTGAGTGGGTAAACGTACAATCTTGTTCGGTTGGTAGGTGGTCACTTTAAAGTTTCCATCCTCTCCCGATTGCAAGGCTTCTTTCAATACCCCAAAGTTGACCACTCGACTGGTACGATAATTCAGAGTCAGTCCTTTCACTTTGCACGTCGTGTGCACTTCTCCTTGTTTGTCCCGGTATTCGTAGCCGTAATTTTTGGGACCGCCACTGACGAAACTTAGAATCTTGTCGTCGGGATGCTCGTCTGTCCAGGCTCCTAAACGGTCTCCTTCGATGTTAGGGTGATGTTGAATCGGGTGATGGATGTAAATGCAACTGTCCGTGTCAAAGTACAGGACGCGTTCTTCTAACAGTTCTAAAGCTTCGTACAATTTTAAGCGAGCATGGGCTGTCACGTAAGCCGCAATGATGACATTTCCAAAAGGGTCGTCTTGTACAAAGTCCAGATCTTCTTCGTAATTGACCAAGATCAAATTCTCTAGAACGACGTCCACGTGTTTCATGTATTTGGTTTTGTCGTGAATCATCTGGAAGTAGCGGGAAGGTTCTGTCAAATATTCCGTCTTGGGTAAACACGGTCGTTGTGCCATTTTACCCCACAAGCAATTTAACATCACTTTGGCAAACGATCGCCTGCCTTCGTTTTTCTCGATGTGGTCTAAAGTGATGCCCTCTTGTTCGTAGTATTTCTCTTTGAATTTTATTTGGTCTTCGGGAGTGTGACACCAGGACGGATAGCCGCTGGCTTCTTGCTTCAGTTTCAAAAAGGCATCCACGTAGTCTGCGAAAATGCCTTTCTGCGTGGGGTCACCCTTGCGGTATTGTTGTGTCTTTGGAAAGTGGCAAATTTCGTACACTTCTAACAGTTGGTATCCCATGTCCAGAGCTTTGAACAATTCCACGCTGACCCAGGTTCCCGTCAAGGCCCGTTCTTCTTGGGTGTGCTGACAAGGTTGGTCTTGGTTGCACGTTTCGGCACAAGTACGGCACAAGGGAAACATCAGTTTGCCTTGACAATGGTGAGGTAAGACGGGATGGTACAGGTTCGTGGGAGGCAAAACTTTGCACTTGATCAAGCCTTCGTATTGTCGAATGTTTTTCAGGTCGATGTGTTCCGTTAACAATTGCGGGTGCCCTACAGGAAAGCGACAATATTTGCACACGTAGGGATACAGCGAACACACGTCCAAGTATTTGATTTCTTCTCCTTTCTCTTCGTCGGCTCGGTACAGCAAACAGGTGGCATTGGTCCTTCCTCCGTACAAACTATCCCTCGGGTTCAGCGGGTCCATGAACTGGTAACTTTCCACGAGGCGTTTAAACTCGGGATCGGTTTTCATACGGTGATCGTACTCGTGTTCCCACATTTCCACCACTTGGTATCCTTGCTGTTCTAACTTTAGGCGCCGCTGACAAGTGTCCTGGTACAAGTCTTCCATGGTTCGTTGTAAAAACTGATTTTTAGTGCCACGGTCAGGGTAACAGACGGGACATCCGTGAAATAAGCAACCGTTAAACTCGTACACGATCTTGGGGTTTTCTAAGTCCCAGCCATCGACCGAATACGTTCCGATGGTCTTTTCGCCCCCTCCGTTGCGGGCATGCTGAATCCACTTGTCTTCCTTGTCGCACAAGTAATGTAACCAACGTAGGGCTTTGACCGAGTACTGACGTTTGACAAAGTGGGTCGTTTGAGGGCTGATGACAGCCACGGTGTTTTCAGGCATGAATCGTTGTCGATACACTAAGGAACACGCTTTGGCAATGGTGCAAGCTTCTTTCAAAGGATCGACCCCTCCGTGTTCCATGAACAGTTCTCGAAATTTTCCACAGCAACGCCGTAAAATGTCCACGTCGGAACGACAATACTTTAACATTTCTTCCTGAAAGTCGAAAGGGTCCGAAGCGTGAGCCTGGTACCAAGCGTAGAAAGCTTCTCGTTGTTCGGTACGCATGTTGTCGGGGTCGTAATAGTGAGCCTCAGGTAAATGGGGTAGAACGGCATGTTGATTGGCTTCCGTATTGAAAAAGTGTGGAAAGTACCCTTTAGCCATTTCTGTCATTCCAAACGTTTTAGGCATTCGACTCAAAGGCATGGCCAAATAGCTCATCGAATCTTTAAACTGCACTTGTCCCACTTGCATGAAAATGATTTTGGCTCCGTTCAAAGTCACTTTAGGACGCTCGGTGCCATGTTCCGTATAGTATCTGAGAAGAAACTGTCCATCGTATCCGGAGAAATTGTGAGCCATCACCGTGGCATGACGATGACAATCTCCGTAACGTTCGATGTCCTCTTGGCTCCACGTCTTGTCGACGGGGTCTAAGACCCATTGGGCAAAATCGGCTAACGTGTTCGGTCCCCGAAAGATTTTTTCACGCCCTCCGGGAATCTTGCTGCAGTGAGGGCAATGACTGAAGATAGGTTCTTGAATGCACTTCTCGCACGCTCGATGAGCCACGCAAAAATTAGGAATGTGAATGCCGGTTTCTTGCATGCATTCGAAATCGAAAAAGATGAAATTGCCTTTCTTCTTGTGACCGTCCTCTTTCTCTGGTGGGGGTTGGTATTTTTGCACGTAGCATTCGTGTTCCAAGTCCACGATGTGGTGACAAATGTGACATTTTTTCTTTCCTCGACATACGTGTGCCTTGGCAGCATTGGTACATATGACTTGTTCACACGTAGGGCACAATCTCAGGAGTTGACAAGCACATTTCTTCTGTGAACCTTGCGTTTTCAGATGTTGTTGGTAACAGGTAGGGCTGACAAACGTGCGAAGACAAGTGGAACAAGGCACTGGTTCTTCGCTCAGACAGGGTGAAGAGGCCAAACATCCTGAGCATTTCAATCCACAATGCTTGTGTTGCTCTCGATTATTATAACCATGGTCACATTTCTCACAGTAATAACCGTATACTAGGAATCCGGTGATACTGGTAATGGTATCGAAATGGTCATCGTGATGATAAACATGAATGTATTTTCCGTCCTTAAAATCTTGGCCTCGAAACAATAGAGGTCCGCGCATTTCTTGAGGGTGCACTTTCAAGGTGTATCGTGGAGCTAGGACATCTTGCAATTTTTGCATCTCAGGAATGCCACAGGGTGTGTCTTTGGGCAGTCCGGCTTGTTGTAACAGGAGTTCTGCTTCGTTTCGTTGTTTGGCTCGGTCGGAACGTTGAATAGTGTCCCAGGTTCTTTTCCATTCTACCGTGTCGTTCTTGTTGGCATAGGTTCGTCCCACCACGATGGCACGGGCTAAGCACATCTGGTCATGAGGGTTGTCAATTCGGACGAGACTCTTTTTGGTGTTGCGAAGGTCGTCCACCAATAACATCTTTTTGCGTCCTGTCCCTTGAGGAGGAGAGACGTGGGTCATGTCCAGTGTGGCTTTACCATCGGTGATGTCAAACTGATCATTAGATTGTTGTACGTGTTGAATCTTGTCCATGACTTTGGAAGCAGTCAATTCTGCAGGGGTGCTAAACTCGATCCAAACAGGGGATTTCAAACCGTCGTGTTGTATGGAAAGTCTCAAGCGATCGTCTTCTTTGGGTTGACATTGTCGCTTGAGTGCGGTGAGCAAAGAATCCCACACTCCGGTGATGAACCCTTCTGCTTTCTCTAACGGTACTTCGGACTTGAAATCTTTAAACTTCACCGTGTATTTGTAAGCCGTGGTTCTAAATTTTCTAGAGGAGCGCTTTTCCGTCTCTCGAATGGAATAGTATTTTTCAGGGTTGACTAAGGGTGGTGAACTTGGTTTAGAGGTTTCAAATTCTGGTTCACTCATGTCCTCTTCAAAATCACTGGCATGAATTTGTGCCAAGATTTCAGCCCTGGTACGAGGCGATAGATCACGTTTCTGCCTCTTACTTTCTTCTTCTTTCTTCTCGAATGAATGGGATCGTTTCATCTTGAAAGCAAAAAGTCAAATGACTCAAGTTCAAACACCATAAACTACTTTATAGTCATGGCAGACCAGCGTATATAAAAGGGTGTGTGTCTTGTCCTTTCACTATTCATTTCACTCTCAAGCCGAGCACAACGATGGAAGAGACTAACCAGATGGAACGTTTCGTCAGAGCTTTGCGAGGGGTCATTAGAAAATTCTCTTCAGACCAGCCGACAGACTACTCTCCTTCCTTTCGAGATAAAAGTCAAGATACTTGCTATATCTGTCAGAAGAAAGGGCATTGGTCTTCAGAGTGTCCAGACCGTGAAAAAAGAACAAAAACAGGGACTAAAAAAGGCAAAAGTCAAGATACCTGTTATTATTGTCAAGAAAAAGGACATTGGTCTCCAGATTGCCCAAAAAAGAAACAAGAGGAGTCAGAAGAAAAGAGGGATTCTTCAGAAGAAGAGAGGGATTCTTCGAAAGAAGAGAGGGATTCTTTAGAGGAAGAAAAAAGACAATTCTATTTACA
>CM068831.1:2158319-2360819 GCA_028554795.2 Sinohyriopsis cumingii | reverse complement strand
TGTATACCATACAAATTCTGTTCTAGTTCCACAAGGTAGACAGATGTAATCGGAGATAACAATACATTGTATACCATACAAATTCTGTTCTAGTTCCACAAGGTAGACAGAAGTCATCGGAGATAACAATACATTGTATACCATACAAATTCTGTTCTAGTTCCACAAGGTAGACAGAAGTCATCGGAGATAACGATACATTGTATACCATACAAATTCTGTTCTAGTTCCACAAGGTAGACAGATGTAATCGGAGATAACAATACATTGTATACCATACAAATTCTGTTCTAGTTCCACAAGGTAGACAGAAGTCATCGGAGATAACAATACATTGTATACCATACAAATTCTGTTCTAGTTCCACAAGGTAGACAGAAGTCATCGGAGATAACAATACATTGTATACCATACAAATTCTGTTCTAGTTCCACAAGGTAGATGTAATCGGAGATAACAATACATTGTATACCATACAAATTCTGTTCTAGTTCCACAAGGTAGACAGATGTAATCGGAGATAACAATACATTGTATACCATACAAATTCTGTTCTAGTTCCACAAGGTAGACAGAAGCAATCGGAGATAACAATACATTGTATACCATACAAATTCTGTTCTAGTTCCACAAGGTAGACAGAAGTCATCGGAGATAACGATACATTGTATACCATACAAATTCTGTTCTAGTTCCACAAGGTAGACAGATGTAATCGGAGATAACAATACATTGTATACCATACAAATTCTGTTCTAGTTCCACAAGGTAGACAGAAGTCATCGGAGATAACGATACATTGTATACCATACCTTTGAACCTACCTTTACTCAGAAAGAGTACTTGAGATCTTTCTTTACAATATACGAAGCCATTTAAAAATAAAGTACTAACAGAAGCCACAATATTTTGTCAGAGGATTTCGTCGGAGGACATGGTTTGTGGAGTACTGAAGGATATTTCTACCCTATGTAATAGGATCATGCTCGTGTGTAAATAGTAACTCTAGCCAACACAGTGAACGTTATCTAGTATTCAGATGCGAATAATAATCAAGAAATCAACATTTTAAGAGAATTTATCTTAGACTCTTAGACAGATCTGTAAGCCTATGCCACCAAAATAGATTTCAGTCACCGACTACGATCATGGTTATCAGTCTGTGGAATATTTTCATTCTCATGCACTTACCCCTTCTTATAAGCGACATTGTTGACTTGATCAGACGACATCCTGTATCTACTCAACTCAGTAATGTGAGACTACAAGGATACGAATCCATGCTGTGTCGACAATAGTGTGTGTGTGTGTGTGTGTGTGTGTGTTTGTGTGTGTGTACATTCCCAATCAAAAGAGTCCGTTTCACAAAAGCTGGAAAATTCCTTGCTCTGGTTGAAGGTAAACTAACACCATATTATATCCATGACATTATTTGAAAATAAATAAATTAGCTTTAGATTCAACATAAAATATAAAATATATCGTAGCCCACTCTCACCGATCGAAAACTAAATGGTAATCACCCTATATAATATGAATTCGCTCTGTGTATGTTAATTGCTGTATAAATTGCAATCTAACAAATGTTACTAAAGTGGGATGATTAAGCTTACACTATACCTGGCACCCTGTGAAAGTCATTGTGATGACATGTGCGAGCTTGTTGATCCAAATAGGACGTGTTGACACGGAAGCCTACAGGTTATTAGCAACAGTACTAATATAACAAACATATAAATTTTAGTGAAATTGACCGGGGTATCTTAACACGGTTCTTAGAAAGTAAACATTTGAGCTACCAACCCTAACCGCTTGGTAGGAACCTATGTCCACTTATCATTTTTTTTCAAAGGGAAATTGTCACGCACTGTCGTTCACAGATTCCGAGCTGTCTAAACCTGATGATAGGAATGACTTCTTTGGGAAAAATTAGGGACCGCTGCCTACGATTGGGCAGAATCGATTAGGGTATACACTTTAGAGCAATCAGACTTTAAAGTAACGACCTTAGTCGAAATTCTTTAGTCTGAAAATTTCCTGAAAGAGTAAACTTAGTCGACTCCATGGAAGCATAAAGAGATTAGTGCTTTCGTCGTCAAACAAGGAAGTGACTAGGCTGTCGTTTTGTAAAAGGAAAGACAGAGTTTAGTACTAGGACGCACAAGTTCTGAAAGAGAACAGGAAAAAGGAAGCTCTGAAAGAGAACAGCAATAAGGTAGGCAATTTTAGTTTCACGTAATATTCTATTATTTGATTGTTTGTTTTATGCAAATGGGTTTGCTACGACTACGTTTCCATATTATGTATCGTTTATTCAATTCATGGAAATGAGATGATGCTGGAGTTATTATGCAATTTATTTTCATTCAATTTCATGGAAAGTGTTGATGCTAGAAATTTTATGCAATTTCCTTTTTAATTTTACAGTTATTAGTTCATTGGTAGCATTGATTGCATGCGATCCAAAATGTTCATATGTGTAGGATTTCATAAGGTTATATGAAATAACTTCCTTTGTTTGTTATGACGATACAGATTATCATGAGCTAATGATACTTACCTAATTATATCTGATTTTGTAATGTTCGAATAATCTTGTAGGTTAAGGATTGCTGTGAGTCACAATTTGTGAATTTCATGCAATAGTAATCGGACATGTAGCAGCATATGTAAAATAATACGGTAATATTCGACAGACGCTCACGTGGTAATTTAAGACCTGCCGCTGAAAGCGAGGTAAATGTCCTACCGTACTAAGTCAGAATTTACGAAGTGTGTGGAGCCAACATGCTTTGATTAACGTAAGTGAATTGTTTGTACTTCTTAGAGTGTGGGCTATACATAATTAGTGGGTAATGTTGTCCTTTAAGGAACAGCTTTCTCAGAGGAAGACGGCACAGTCTGAAGACAGAAGTCGGAGGCAAAGAAGGACGAGGTCAGAATAAAAGGACCAGGATGTCTATGAAGGGGCAAAGCATAGAGCTTAGGAAGGTAGGTGATGCAAATCGGTCGTGGACATTGCCAAATTAGACATACCTGTTAAATTCTATTGACATAATCAAACTTGAATAGTAATTGCCGTTATTAATTTGTTCTAATTAAATGTGTTATTCTTTTGTCAAAGAGGGCTCGTATTGCTTTACTTCTTTCCAGTATTTTGTTCAGTTCTCTGTTGAAATTATGTTGTTCTTTCACTACAGCCGGGCTATAATATCGAGGGAGTTCATCCTCTAGATAACGCCACCCTAACCCAATTAACCACCCCTCTTACTAAGAGGGCGACGTTACACTAATACAATTAAATATCTTTGGGAGTATTTTGTTATCAAAAGCTTGAAAACACGCTCCGGAATTTCCGTACATTCCTTTCTCACGGAAACCACTTTGAATAGTACCATCATATGTACCACCGGAAAAATACCTCAGTAAGCCGGTATACCGGCAATACCTTTTGGTCCTATTGCACTCGAGAATTTAGCACCAGACTAAGCGGAGGCGGAGTACACATGCACCATGTCAGATATCAACCAATCCAGACGAATACTGATAGAAAGACGTATGTCTTCTTTAATATGGCGCTGAGCCTAGTGGAAACTTTCGTACTCGAATAAATCATTCGGGAGAATAAAAGACTGGGAGAAGAGACATTGGTAACAACAGAGTCAGTGACAGAAAAAGCAAACGTGTCTGCATTAACAACAAGAACAGCATGAGGCAGGAAAAGTAGTAGAATGTGGAATGGAGACAGAGGACTTCTCGTTCTCCATTAGATAGAGCCGGTAATATGTCGTGCATGGGCCGATTGTCTTGTTCTTTCTAGTGTTGTTAGAAATTGTTATTAACCATTTATGTTAGCTCTTGAGTAGACAATTTTAGGTTTGGAATCACACAATATTGTAACGTGCCAAGGGTCAAGGTCAGATAAAATGGAATAGATGGACAGCTCACGCCTTTTTCAGTTACTAGACCTCTCCAGTGTATTGTAGTGTCAAGAAATGTGTGTTCACTACAAATGTTCGTCTACAGATCATAAAAACACAAAACAAAACAAATATAAATAGTCAACACAGTTTATTATATGTCTTTCAGGGTTGAATGTGTTTTCTCACAAAATCTAGTGCTCAGAATAGTGAATTATACGATTTGCCAATTTTCAGAACAGATGTTTCACAAAGCATGTTCAAATGACAACAATAATTTCAGTGTTAAATTGCATGTGAAAGTCAGCATAAATGTTCCATTTGTCCTAATTCACATGATCTCTAACTCAGATAATCACAATCCCCAAACTAATCTTATACAGAAAAAGAAGCTAATTATCTAAAAATTTGTTAATATAACGTACCGAAGTGGTAATGATATTGTGCACCCAATCAAAGTTTGGAACCAGGCCCGGGTTTGTGTTTTAGAGTCCAATGGTAAATTTGTTAGAGGCACAGTCTGGAACCGGATGTTAATAGTGTGTCGCGTTTGTTGGCTGAGACACAGTGTGTCGTTTTGAGCGACACAGTCTGAAACCGGATGTCGATAGTGTGTCGCTTGAGTTGAATGCGACAATGTGTGTCGTTTTGTAGGAACAAAGTGTGTTGTTGTGTCGGGTATATTATTTCGACAGCTAAATGACACAACCACTATAAAATGGATGGAAATTTGTGATTTCCAAATGTTACATGAAATTGAGTAGGAAATTCGATAATGCCAATCGGAATATTAAATTTCCAATGGATAGCAGACGGCTGTGTTGATGACGACACAGTGACAGTGTCGTCAGCTAAATCCCTCCCTGGGAGTTTTTATCTGATATAACAAGGAAATAAACGTTGAAACAATTTCAGAGAAACTTTATAGTAGTCATTATGAGTACTAAATTTAATGTGTCGGTAGTAACTAGTCTACCTTGCTTTTAAGGCTTGAAATTATCAGTTGAGACTTTTTGCTTGGTCTTGAGACCTTTACTGGAATCCAGTAGAACCACAACTGCTGAAACGGCGGATCTCACCCCTATTTATAGGTTTTGGGGACACACTCGGGAAATTCATGACAAAGTTTTCACGAATATGACTAAATATGGAAGAATTCGGGAAGATTAACCTGAGCGCCTCCTAGTGGAAAGCCGAGCCCCCAATACACACAGTAGTAAAAATGGCGCCCAATTTCAAACGACAAAAATAGCAATTATTTCACAATAAATTATACAAAGATTCAACATTGATGATGAACGGTTTCATCACATTGGTGACGAAAATTTATGAACATACACGAGTCTTATCCTAATCCTGGAGAAAAATGGATACAACTGCCTATTTCTCTCGCAAAATAGAAGGTAAGTGATAACAGTTTACAATCCTGTCATGTACACACTGGGCTTCAAAAATCTTTACCCAGATGATAAATATTTAAACAAATCATTGTTATATGATTTACATATTGTATCAAATTACTTTTCCTTTGTCCAAGCGTCATATTACAAAAACTGATACTACAGTTACTATTATTTGCAATGGAAACAGAGGTACAACTTTCTAACATGAAGGGAATGTAAACAATAAATGGAGATTATAAATTATCTCCAACATTAATGATATGTGCAAATGCACTTTATAAAAATACAAGTTGACAGGGAGTCAGGATTGTTTCAATATAATGTTACCTATTTAGTTCAATATAGCATAACATCTACTATTTCCGATTCAGTTCTGCATAGCATGATATGTACTAGTTCCTATTCAATTCTATCTAGCGTAGCATGCACTTTTTCCTTTTTAGTTGTATAGTATGGCATGTACTATTTCCTATTCATTTCTATATAGCATAGCATATACTATTTCCTTTTCATTTTTATATAGCATAGCATTTACTATTGCATTTTAATTTCGAAATAGCATAGCATGTACTATACCCTATTCAGTTCTATATAGCATAAGTAGTGAATAGGGGCACCCTAGCGTCAATGGGAATTAGCATTAAAAACACCCCTGGGCAACTCTAGCGTCAAGGGAAATTTAACATGGAGAAAAATTGTGGGCAACTCTAGCGTCAAGGGGAATTTAACATGGAGAAAAATCGTGGGCAACTCTAGCGTCAAGGGGAATTGAACATGGGGGAATAAAGTGTGGGCTAATCTAGGGACAAGGGGAATTGAACATGGGATTTTTTTTTAAAAATAAAAAATAAAAACAAAAAATAAAAATAAAAAAGGGTAGGCGATCGAAAGGCATTCTCTTTTCGAGAAATGTGGGTGGCCCTGAAAAGGGCCTTTGGGTTTCTTCTGCTTCTAATTTCTTCTTTTTCTCCACCAACTTCTTATTTTCTCTCCGACACTCTTTCTCTTCTTTTCTTCCTTTTTTTCTCTTCTTTCTTCTTCTCCTCCTCTTCTTTCTTCCTCTTCTCATTTTCTTCTTCTTTTTCAATTTTTTCATTCCATTCTCTTATCCTTATCCTTTCCTCTTCATCCTCCTTCTCCTCCTTTATTTCTTTCATCACACCACTTATCATGTCCTTTACTTTTCTTAAGTTATTAATCTCCATCTTTACTCGATGGGGACTATATGAATAGTGGTCTTCATTTAGTCTCACTAGCATTTCTTCCATCATGCCCAAATTGTCTAGGACGTCTTGCAATGTTTGCATTTTATCCAGGTGGTTTGAAGCCATCTTCTCTGTAGAATGGTTTGAACGACGAATACTGTGGGTTCTTATTTGAAAAGCTCGGACGTGATGGAAAACATCCCCTTAAGACATAAAATTGATCTTACCTAGATCATGACCAAACAACGCGCGTGCGTGAAGGAAAACATCCCCTACTTTTCTCATTTCATATCATCTACTATCCACATACCTGAACCATCAATAAAGAAACCCCAAATCTACTATTTACACTCACAAATCATTAAAACTAAATCCATAATCTACAATCCACACAATCGTACGTCAGCATTTACAAAACCCTAACTATACTCTCCACATACGATAAGAAACAATCAACAAACCCATAATCTACTATTCACACAAACGTACGTGAGCTCTTACAAACACAAACACATACCCTCACACTATGAAAAAAGAGTCAGTGTTTATATTCACACTACTCTACCTACACACATTGTCAAATTGATGGTTATTTCTTTTCTAGAGTATTGGGTAGCCCTGAAAAGGGCTGTTTTTTTTTGGAACTTCATGGACACCTGGTTAATGATGGCACTTTCCAGGTCTGGCGCCACATACACATCTTGTTCTCCAGTTGCTTTTTACTTTTTTTTGGGAGAGAGCAGAGGCGGGATAAATAGCTTCAGAATCCCAATTTTCTGTCTCTGGGATTCTGAAATTTCTTCTCTCCTTTTCCTCCTCTTCTTTGTTTCTTCTCTCCTCTTCCTCTTCTTTGTATCTTCTCTCCGCCTCTTCTTTGTATCTTCTCTCCTCCTCTTCTTTGTATCTTCTCTCCTTCTCCTCTCTCATCCTTCCGTCTTCCACAATGGCTTCCGCGGCCAGTTCGTTCAACAGGCGCCTGGCATATTCCAGATGCACATGAAGTTCCAACAGTTTCGCTAGTCTGGTGTTCATTCTGGTGTTGACCAATCAACAAGGTTAGCTGGACTGAGGAGTGACTTTTAATTTATACTAAAAGCGCGGACGTGAAGGAAAACATCCCCCTAAAACATAAAATTGATCTTACCTAGATCATGACCAACACAACGCGCGGACCTAAAAGAAACACTCACTCATTTTTTTATACTACCCATTCCTATTCTAAAAAAATTTTTCATTAATCAATTCAATATACTATTCACATACGCCAAGCAATCCAATCAAACCCCAAATCTACTCTCCGCACACCTCAAACACCAAAAAACATGATCTTAATCTACTATCCACACCAACGTACGTGAGCACTTACAAACACATACACTCACATCACAAAAGAGTTAGTGTTTATATTCACACTACTCTACCTACACACATTGGCAAATCGATGGTTATTTCTTTTCTAGAGTATTGGGGTAGCCCTGAAAAGGGCTGTTTTTTGTTTTTTTGTTTGCTATGGCAATCTTTTAGTTTCTAAGAATGCGTCGTCCCCTGAGGATAGACTTTCTGACGATAGGTCTGCTTCTTCTGAAACAGAAGAAGAACTCCTTGGTGTCGATACGACAATCGACAAAGCCTCTGTCAGGTTCAGGTTCCTGCTGCTGCTGCTGCTGCTGTTGTTGTTGTTGTTGTTGCTGTTGCTGCTGTCTCTGAAGTCTGTACTTCTCTGTCCATTCTTCTTTCTCCCTGTTCACTTCTTCTCTGAAGAGCTCTTCTATCAGGTCTTCAGTGACGTTTAGCATTCTCACATTCTCTATCTCTTCAGATTTCGGTATCAGACTGTGTCTGACCCTATGCAAATTCACGTAGGCTTCGTTTAGCTTAGCTAGTTTGGAGCACATCTTCGTAGGAGGATGAGTCGACAATGGATGGTTAGACTGGAAACTACCCCGGTTCTTAAAGTCAAAGCGCGGACGTGAAGGAAAACATCCCTCCACGGTTTTCGAGCCGGAACGTTCAATGAGTGACATGAGAGGGATAGTAAGAAGTCAAAGAGCATGAATCCAACATTCTTATAGCCAAACAAACGACAAAGGCATTTTTTTTCAAAACACAACATTTT
The DNA here is from genome assembly GCA_028554795.2 of Sinohyriopsis cumingii. Lineage (NCBI taxonomy): Eukaryota > Metazoa > Mollusca > Bivalvia > Unionida > Unionidae > Sinohyriopsis > Sinohyriopsis cumingii. The sequence goes on along the minus strand of CM068831.1, from coordinate 2,352,175 downwards.
ATATTCAAAAATCACTTAACACTAACCAACAACTCTAACATTTTTTTAACAATAATCCAACATTATAACATCAAACATTTTTTTCTAATCACTAACATTTTTTCAATTCACACTCTACTTTAAACAGGGCTGACAACGTTGTGAATGAAATTGTGATTTCCACTGTTGGAAGTCAATAGGCCATTGATGGACACTACGTTTCCTAGCTTGAGACAAAAGATAAGTATAATGGTCACAGAGCCATCGATCTACTTTCACATCGTTTCTTGAAGAAGAACGAGGATCAAAATGAGTCACTAAATGTTCTAAGGAATAACCCAGGCTGCGATGATGCAGAAAATACACACAATATTGTCCACACACCAAGGAATCTATGCCTTGTAATTTCACATTATTGAATCGGGTGGTCTGAGCATTTCTTCTCATAAAGTCGATGATATCGTCTTCCAAAGGAGGGAATCCATACGAATCAAAATATTCCACACATCCTTCTTGAGGAAAGTAAACGGCTACCCAGTGGGTTCCTGGGAGATGACTGTCGTCCGTGTTGATCACGTAAGCTTGATGGTCTTGAGGTTTGCGATGAGGGAGTTCATCTTTAGCACAGACGACAGGATTCCAAGAAGCCGTGTACGAACTGTGGTTCAAAAGGTAATAAAGTTCCCAGGTATCCATGTTTTGTGTGTTTTTTCTTCTTTTTTTTCACAGGTAATAATAAGTCATCAATTCTATCCTGTCTTTTTGCTTGAAAATGTCTGACAAATAACAGTTTCTTCGTTTCGTCTCCTCACTTTGATTCAGGAGAGCTTCGATACGATCGATCTCTTGAGTGGTTAATGGTGGACAAGAATGTTCACGCAAGTCTTTATACCACTGATGCAACACGTCTTCGTCCGAGATGAGACTCCATGCTTCGTCCAGATACTCGTCCAATTTTTCTTCTTGACTCAACATCAGGCATTTATCGTGTTGAATTTGACTGGGATGATCGTTTTGACATCCATAGCAATTTTTCTTGATCAACTGCGTCATTTTTTCCACCAAGTGTTTGGCAAAACAGGAGACTAAATGGGCTTCTTGTTCTGGCCATCTCGATTTCATTATGACAACTTCTTCGTCTTTGTCTTGAGATTCTCCTTCCACGGTCTCCTCTCATTCCATCTCCAAAGTTTCTCCACTAGGTAAAGAGGGATAACAGTCTTCCATAGCTTCTAATAATCTAGAATGACTTCTCTCAAACTGTTGATTTCTATCGTATTATCAAATTCTGCATACAGGATGACGTTCACCGTGTCTGGTAGAGCATTAGCAAACTGAAGTTCCACACGAATCTGGCCGGAATTTATAGGGTGGAAATGTCCCTCGTCGCTGCCTTGGTCTGGAGTGAAATCGAAAGCCCACAAAGCATAACCTCCTGCATAATCCTCGTACGTAATGCAGTGACTGGTGTTGGTTCCTAACTGTCCCGTGGCTTCGTACAGGGACAAATACGATCTCAAGTAATTCTTCTTCTCAAAGTCAGGTTCGAAAGGTCGAGTACACAAGGTCTTGCCATCGCGACTGACTTCGATCTTGGACACGCCAAAGTGTTGAAAGTGGAAAGGATTTTCGCGAAGGCTCCGTTGAAGGCTGAATTCTCGACCGTACCAAGGATTAAACGTTTGGGTAACTGTCCTTGAAACAGATGATCTTCGATCATGGATCGCTGTCCCTTGGGAATGGTGAAGGTTTTCACTTCCACGCGACGTATCGGATACTTGGCTGTCGTTCTGCTCAACGTCTGACTGATGTCGTTTCCCACTTTGGGTAACACTTCCACGCGTCGTACGTAGAGTTTGGCCTCCTCGATTTGGCTTTTAGGAGTGCCAGCACTAGTATCAGCCAACAAATGGAAAGCGGCACTGCTGCGATTCAGTCTCAAGCGAACATTTACCCCGTTCAGCAAATATTTCTCTTGCAACCACATGTCCAAATGCAAACGATCCATCAGTTCTAAACTGTTCTTATTTAAGATTCTGCTTCGCCTTTCCTCAAAGCCGTCATTGTCTTTATCTATTACGTCAAACTTGGTTGCTTCGTCAGGTTCCCATAGCACACAAACATTGAGATGAGTGTTCTTGGCATCTATTCCGTACGTCAAGAAATTTTCCAGGTAGGCACGATAAGGGTAAGTATCCATGTTGCTGCTGACCAGTTTGTTATTCAAGTACAAGTCCAGTGAGCTGAACAAGGAATGCATGAAATTGTTGACGGGAGATATATTCTCAGTGTCATCTACTCCACCATTATCCTTATCTAGAACTTTGACTTTCAAGTACAAGTAACTGCTATTCAGATCGGTGTAATCTTCGGGCTGTCCCTTGATTTCAAACTCGATGGGAGCGGAATCCGTCAATGAGGAGACGGGGTGAAATTCCACCCATTGGGATCCTTGCATCGTCATCATCGTGGGTGGCATGGCAAACAGGTCCAGTTCCGTCTTGGAACAAGCGCAAGATTCTCGGTGCATCATTTTTTCTCTGTGTCTCAATAATCGAAAACGTCTAAGTCTCGAACGGTTCTTCTTTTCTTGGCCTTTCTCGCTTTAGACGTGTGAAGTCTGGTGAAAGGGTGTTTTCTTCGTCGTCTCTTTCTGCCTTGTCCTTGCTGAATGCCTGACTCGGTAGCGTGCAGGGCATTTATAGGTGTGTCTCGTCGGCCTAAAATGTCTTTACCCGTTTGCAACAAGACATTTTTGCCTGCCCTCATGAAGGCTTCTTTAGGGTTTTGTTTGTCGATGATGACATTTTGGAGAAATTCTTTGCCTTGCGTCAGTGCCGAATCTTTCAAGGCGTGCAATCCGCGTGTCACCATCGGTTTCAACACCGGGCCCACCGAACGAAAGGCCGATTTTAACATATCTCCTAAACCGTGTCCTCGCTGTCGAGCAACCCCTCGGTACACTGGATACATGACTTACGAATCGTGAGAGAACCGTTTTCTAAAATGGAGTTTCACCGTGACTTTTCCTTTGGTGAATGGAATATTTTGTCCCAAATCTCCTTTTATAGTAATGTTGACCGTGTCCAAATACGACTTGCTGACAGGCAAATAGTGAGGATGTACAAATTCGCGGTGGACGTGATAAGTGTTTCCACCTTCCTCGTCAGCGTTCGTGACAGAATCCACTTTGAAAGGAATGACACGCAGTAACGGTACGGAGGTGTGTACCTCCACGTTGTACTCCACCACATCGGAGTACACAAACATCAAATACAGTCCTTGGTTCAGTTCTACCGGGGCACGAAATAACTTGCTAAAAGACTCGTTGTCGTAAACGATGGGTAATTCGTTGTTCTTCAGTATGGTCATTCTCATGTTCATGTGTCCGCCCAACATGTCAAACAATTCAGGACAAAATAAAATGGACATGATTTTACTCCCGTCAAATTTCATCGAGAAGCGACGAGCTGCTTTGTGGTATTCCATGGTGACACTTTTTTTGACACTTTCCAAAGCTTTCAGAAACACGACATTAAACCTGGAGGTAATGGTGCTGACCAAATGTTGACCACTAAAATAATAGCCTGGGGGAACGAACAAGTGATAGGTGGTGTATTTTTGATTTTGTGTGACAGGGGTTTTTATGTTATATTTGCCATGGGTATCCAAGTACTGTTGCACTTGCTCGTCATGAACTTCCACATCAAAAATGTTTTGATTGCGAAGGACATTGAGGACTTGGGTCGGGTGAATGATTTCCACTAAAGCCACTTCCCAATGGGCTTCGTGATCTAAGGGGATGGCCTGGGGTAATTTGGCTGTGTAACAGCACAACGTGTTGTGGGGAAACACCTCCATGGAACTGTCACTGGGTAAGATTAAGTAAAATTGGTTTTGGTAACTCATAATTCCAGAGTTCTGTGGCTCTCCGAGGGGTTACTGGACGTCAGAGGCGTGTCTTCGCCCAAAATAGGGTTGTTGTTGTTGTTGGAGTGGTGACTGGCACTGGCGCTGGACACAAGGTTCCCGTGGTTCCCGTTCGAGGAGAATTTCAGGGAGGGATTGGGAAGCAGGTAACCGATGCAACTGCTCAATAAAATGGTCCACAATTGTTTGTCTCCTTGTTGCAAACTCAAATTGGCAATGGCTGCCCCGATGACACAATACACCACGAAGATTTGGCATAAAAAGACGATTTGCGATTTAGGCACACGTTCTCCGCACCACACCCACAAGGGTTGTTTTTGTAAATCTTGCACAGAAGAACTAGGTGAAGGAGTGGTCGACGTAGCTGCGTCTGTGTGAAAGGGCATGATGGTCACTTCTTTTTATAGTCGATGACTTGCGAAGCGTCGATCCAAGAATCAAAACTGGGTGGATATCCTTTCCAACGTACTTTGAATTCTTTGACACGTTGTTTGCACACTTTACGGGTTCTGCGTTCGAGAATGCTTTCGATGTCGTACACGTCGTCTTCTTTTTTGGTGACACGTTGTAACTCGGGCAAATAAAACGTTCCTTTGAGCACTTGTCCGTTCATGTCTTCCAATTTATAGACGGCAGGATGACGGCCATGAACTCGTCCAGTGACGCGAAACAATTCGGTCGTCCAGTTAGGTAAGTAACCTTTGTCGAAAGTGCGTTTGGTTTTACCAATGCGCACCCAATCTCCTACGGCCAACTCTCCACTTTTTTTGGGGACAGCCCTCGTCGCGGACGTACCAAACAGGCGCTCAAACAACAACACTTCGTTCTCGGGAGTCACGTCTTGCGGGGCACGTCCGATGCTTCGATGGTAAGATTGGTTGTACGCTTGCACCAGGTGCGGTAAGATGTCGATGTACTTCAGAGTGTGGTGATGCGTAAAATATGTCCACATGCGTTCTTTCAAAGTGCGTTGAAAACGTTCCACGATGCTGGCTTTGGTTTCGGGATTCTCGGTGGTAAAAAAATGAATGTCACGTTTCTTTATTTCTTTTTGGAAAGCTTGGTTCAGAAATTCGGTATCTTTGTCCGTTTGCCATCGAAGCGGGTGACGACCGCTTTGTTTCAACACCCGTTGCAGGGCTCGCACTAACTCGCTGCTCGATTTGGAAGTCAAGGGCACGACCCAGGCAAATTTGGAAAAGACGTCGATGACACAAAACAAATATTTGTAGCCACGATTGTAGCTGGCCAAATGAGAGACATCGGCTAAATCGGCTTGCCATTGATGTTCGATGCCTTCCACTCGGGTGCGACTTCTGGCAAACTTGTGTCGAATGGGTTTGTGTAAAGTGTAGGTAGCTTGTTCTTGTAACCATCGTTGCACTTGAGGTAAACGGAGACTTTTCAGTCGAGTTTTGGCAGCACGATACAATTTTTGAACTCCTGCGTAACCTGCAGGATGGGAGGGATCGTAGTAAATGCTGGCTAAGACTTTTTCCATTTTTTTTGTGTGTTTGTTTGTGTGTTAATAAGGCACCCACTCTTGGAAGATGCTACTCTTTTTCTCTTGGGGTATTTTCTTGGATTGTAATGCTTTGCGTGTGCGACCGGCAATAGGTGTTGAAGAGGAGGATGTCTGAGCGGGGCATATCGGTTCTTGTTTCACTTCTGTCTTAACTTTCTTTTTCTCTTGTGATGAAGAAGGGGTGGCCATCATCTTTTAATCCATCCAATTCTGGAGGTAGGTGGTGTTGTTAACTTGTGTACTTTTTCTGGTGGAGTTTGAAACACTTCTTCTTCTTCTTCTTTTCCTTTTTCTGTCTTGGTCAGTGGTAGTGGTGGTACTGGTACTGGTACTGATACTGGTGACGGTGCTGGACTTTTCATCAAGGTCTTAAAATCTTTCAGAGTGGGTAGAGCTGTTTCGTCTAAAGCTTTCTGGTGAAAGAGTTGCAGTCGTTGCAAGAGTTGACCGTACTTTTGCGATTTTTCTGTTTCGGACAAATCTTGGCGATCCATCAAGGGCTGCAATTCGTGTTGTAACTGGGACATCTCGCTCAAATTGGGATTGGGAGGTAAATGCGGGGTGCGTTGTTCTTGCCAACGATGGTATTCCATCCATCGTAAGTAAGGCAGTAAAGCTAGTTTTCGTCCTTCCATGGGGTTGTCAGGGGTCGATTCTGAGATCTTGGGACTTCCGAGGGCCTTTTTATCTTGCTCCCACCAGTCCTCCCAACATGGTTCCCAAGACTCCTTTCAGTAAGGGACCTAACAAGAGAGGTAAAATGCCTCCACGTTGGACCAACATCTTCTTCTTTTGACGAATGGGAATTTTCTTTTGAACCATTTGGCGAAGAACGTGACGATGTTTGCCTAAGCAATGTTTCTGGTGTTTAGATAAAGGGATCGTGCCTTTCAGGACGTTCAAACAACATTCGCACACGGTATCGATGACCTCTTTGGAGGCCGATTGAATGAGTTTTTTTCGTAGGGGTGGAGAAGCTTTGGACAGGACAGATAACATGTCCCCATGTTTGACTAAACGAGGAGGCAGTCCTTTCCTTTTCTTTCCTTGGGGTTTTCTGGAGGGTGACATCTTCAGGAGCACCAAAACACTGATACCCCGACTTGGTCACAGGCCTTTTTTATACTGGAACGCGTCGCCACTGATTGTCTTTACGTCGTATCAACTTCATGACAGGCATGACACGTCGTGCAGGGGTACGTAACGGACTAAATCGAGCCAGTTCTTGCTTGGACAAATCCAGTAAACTTTGTAACATGCCCGATCTTTCTTGGACTTTGATTTTGGGAGAAGGTACTTTGTGAGCAGCAGCCACTGACAGTAAATTGGAGGGTCCTGCCACTGGGGAAGTTCTTTTTGGGGTAATCAACGGAGAAATTCTTGGTTTGATCAACGTCTCCAAGTACTCTTCAGTTCTTGGTGTCATCAACGGAGAAGTGGATGAACGTGAGGATGCCGGAGACGCAGTCACTGCCGTGGCAGATCGTGGTTTGCGAGTGTAAGGTTGCGTCCTGGCCGAAGTGCCTCTCTTGCGACTAGTTTTCTTCTGTGGGCTTTTCTTTTTCTGGGGACTTTTTCTCTGTTTCTTTTTCTGGGGGCTTCTTTTCTTTTTCCGGGGTGGTGTCTGGTAAGAGGAGGGTCCCGCCACTGGAGAAGTTCTCCTTGGGGACCTGGTCTTTTTCTTCTTCTTGGGGCTTCGTTGGACTTTTTTCTTGGGGAGAAGTTTGGCGGCATTAGTATACCATCTCAAGTGAGAGCGAATGATGACCCCTCCTAGAGTACCGCTCCCTCCAGGTTTCAAAATGATTTGTATTTTGGTTTGAGTGTCGATGCGGGGATCGGCCAGTTGGACCAAAGCGACTTTGTTTCGATCGAAAAAGCATTTGGTTTGATGAGGAATCTGAATGATTCCTTGGAGTAATTGACGTGCCGTCACCGTGAACCATCGTAAGGCTTCTTTGAGACTAGCTTCTAAGACACGAGCTCGTATTTGTGGATTTTTTTCTCGACTGATGCCATACAAGGCACAATTCAATTTGACGGGAAGATGCGACTGAAGGGACGTCATGTTCAAAATGTGTGTGAGACAGACGAAAAGGGTCTGAGGTTTTTATAGATTTTTTTTGTGGAGTGAAATTAAGTCGAGGACGGAGACGTGTACAGGACAGGCCCTCCGTCTTGGTACCAGTGGTGAAATAAGTGGGTACGAAATCGCAAATCCTCGGGGGTCGTAGGTTTCAAATCGAAGAGTAAATAGGCGTGTGGAGTTTGAGTGGCATCGTCGTACGCCTGAGTCAGCCAAGGCGTTCCTAACTGATTGGCTAAGACTTGCACTTGCGATTTATCTCGAGGGCTTTTAAACAAGACCACGTAATGCGCATTGAGACTGATGGTGCGATGTGCTTTACTTTGTTGAAACAAATTTTGGGTGATGTAAACGACACTGGCATTACGGTGATGCCCTTTGCGCGTGAACCACAGTTTAATTTCTTCTTCGTCTTCTCCTAACATGTCGTCGAAAATGACCAAATGGATTTGACAGGAGTCAGAGACGATGCCGTCGTCTTCTTTAGGAATGCCTTCCACAAACACGATGGAATCGCCTTGACTTTCTCGCAGGAGGCTGTACGCCGATTGCCACTCTTTGTAACACCACATGATCCGCTGAGGTGGTCGATCGATCAAATGATGTTTATGTTCGATCAAACGTTTGACGAATTCGGTTTTGCCTGAACCGCTAGGTCCAGCAATGAGCATGTTAAAGGGATGGCGAAGATACAAAGCCTCCCAACTGGCACGATCTAAGTGTTCGTCGATGACTTTAACAGTAGAGGAAGAGGGAGCAGAGACAGCAGAGGTAGCCATAGTGTGAGAAATGTCACTTGTGACACGAAAACAAACAAGACAAGAGTTTATATACTTTTTTTCAGAACACGTTTATTGAATGTTTTAAACATGAATACGAAAGACAAAAATACATAAAAGCCAAAGGCTTAAGTACAAGGATAAAAGGCACATGATAACCATTAACGTGGAATAAACACAAGTGTCTGTACAACATGTTTTGGATAAAGTTCTGACCAGTTCTATAGTACGGGGTAAGGTCACACAAGTGTCCTCCCGAAAGGGTCTTTCAGGCCTGTCCACGACAGTCCTGTCCTGGGTGACGGGTTCTTCTGGCACCGTCACTAACACGGGTTGAAAAGTAACTTTTTTCCTTGAACAACTCTCGTGCATACTGGGCCACTTCTTGGGTCCAAGCCTCAAAATCCCATTCTTTCCAGGCACGGACATCTGTCCAATGGGGATGTAAGTCACAAGCTACACACACATCGTCATACACGTCTTGGGTAGCTAAAAGTTGACGAATCTTTTTTCCTGTTGAGGTCGAGAAGTATCCAGATGAAAACGCAAGGCTTTGAGCAAAAGGAGTTTTTCGTGGCCATTTAAGGCCATTGGGGATGTGGTAAGTACTGATCGTAAAGAGTCCACAAAGAATCGGCTGGTAAACGAAATCCCAGAAAACAAGTCACTAAGACACACACCACTTGTCGACCCAAATTGAATGGATACATTTCTTGTAATAATCGATGGTAATGATCCAAGGTTTGAATATGGTCATTGAGTTCCTTCCACGGAATCTGTTCAATCACTTGTGACATAAGCCGTGGCATGGATTCCTGTTTTTGTACTCTCTTTTTTTCGGAAGCAATACACGTACATTCTACCCAGACATCTTCGTTCTCCAGTAGGAAATCTAGAATACTGTAACCTACAGTTCAAACTTCGATTAGAAGTTTTCTCTTCCACTAAGCAGATTCCACGTAATATATGTTGGTAATCCTTTAACTCGTCTTCCTCAATGCGTTGCTCTAGGTGAATCTCGAAGTAACCAAAATGATGAACATTTCGTTCATTCACTAACTCACTAACAAGGTCTGACCACTGAAACAATTTCTGACGAATCAGTCCTCTTATACCATTCAGGTACCAGTGGTTAAAGATCTGGTGACGTAACGGATGCAATTGTTCTTTACGTTTGACTTGTATTTTGACCAGCTCTCGGTAAATCCTTTCTCTCAACTCCTCAGGCAAGCCCAAAATGTTCTCTTGTAAAGTATCCATAAGTATATACACTGTTTTTGGAATCCTTGGGTGGTGGCCAATAGCCTCGTTTACCTTTGTGCCTGATGTAATATCCACTCATAATCAGTCTTCTTGTACTTTGGAACAGAGCATAATATAAAAACGGTTCAATAACTTTGAGTTTGCGTTTCACTTGTATTTTGATCAGTTCTCGGTAAATGCGTTCTCTCAACTCCACAGGCAAAGCACGAATGTTCTCTAGCAAAGTATCCATGAATAGGTCATACTAAATCCTCTTTTGTCTGACACAAGAAATGTACTCTTTGCACAGACATGGTTTTACTTCAGTGTCGAATTTAAATCGTTTAGTCACTAATTTACACATTACAATTCGTTCAGAAGTTTCCTCTTTCACTAAGTTGACATTGTGTACAAGATGTTGGTAATTCGTTAACTCTTCCTCTGGAATTCGATGCAGTAAGTTTACAATGATGTAGTAGATAGAATCGTCCATAACAAACCAATCCTTTTTAAAACTAGGGGATCGTTGATCAATGTCTGTCCAATGGAACACTTTCAATTGAATCAGTCCTTGTATAGCCTTCAGGTACCAGTGGTTCAAACACCGGTGACGTAACGGATGCAATTGTTCTTTACGTTTCACTTGTATTTTCACCAGCTCTCGGTAAATGCGTTCTCTCAACTCCACAGGCAAAGCACGAATGTTCTCTTGTAAAGTATCCATGAACAGATTATGGTAAGTTACTTCAATGTCTCGGTCCCACTAAGGGTAAGTAATGACAATTCGGTGGCCATCGAGCATGTTCTACGTAGGCCGAATCTTGCGGTTCCCAGTGGTGAAGTGACACACCGCAACTGAAGCACTTGACTTTATCTCCTTCGCCCAAGTAGAAAAATCCGGCTCTGGCTAATTCTTCGGGGGTCGGTCCTCCCAGATACTTAGGCCATTTTCCTTTGAACGAATGAAAACGATTTTCAAAGTCGCAGTATTCCGACAAACGCACAGGAAACGAATATTCGTCTTTCACAGGTTCGTTTCGATGAGGGTTGGGTGACATGAACAGGAGTTTGCTCAGGGCTGGATGACATCCGTAGGGGGGTAGACGTGAAGGTGAACATTCCCCTTTAAAACGAAACCCAGTAAAATGTCCAAGAGGACGAGTGGCATCACTTTCGCATCCCTCAGGTTTGACACGCACAGCATCACTTTCCATGATAGGGGTAGTGACAGTAAAGTTCCCATGATGCTTTACGGCATCGCTAAGGTCACAACGTACAGCATCGTACCCATCGCAAGGCTCACAATCGCATTCCACTTCAGAAGCCTCACACTTGAATTGTGCCTTTCTAAACAACTTGTTTTGTGTTTCTCTGAAAGTATTCATCTTGTTCGCTCGGTCTTGGTAGTCACAATGAACTATCGATCTTGACCATAGCCCCTTTTTATACTAGTCGCAATGCAGTCTCCAGCTTGAAAAATCTTTCCTTTCTTATGTTTTTTATGTCTTGTTTTGGAAGGTACCGTCTCTAAGGTACCGTCATAATTGTACCGTAGTGTGATAGGTGGAAAGGCCATAGAAAGGTAAGGGCAGTGCGGAGACCATCGAGTATGTTCCAGAATAGCTGAATCTTTATAGATACATAGATACATTCGTAACTTCAGTCCTCAAGCGAAACACTGTACCTCGTATCCCAATCTTGACTCAGGTCCCAAGTAGACAAATCCTGTTCTAGCTAAAACATGCGAAGAAGGTAATCCTTCCATATCCGTAGGCCATTTCTGAAACGTGTCCAATCGACGGGCACAATCACAATAGTCAGGTAAGAAGACTGGAAAATGGTAGGGTTTGAACTTGGAGTTCTCATCGGGTTTCTCACTCGATTCTTGCTGTGGCGAAGTCATCCTTCTAGCGGGTGACTATCCTCTTACAACCAATGTTTTATACCAACGTGTCCATACGGTAAGGTGAAATGATTGGGAAGTCGAACTCGCTTCTGGTACACGATTTGAGTGGGTAAACGTACAATCTTGTTCGGTTGATAGGTGGTCACTTTAAAGTGTTCATCTTCTCCCGATTGCAAGGCTTCTTTCAATACCCCAAAGTTGACCACACGACTGGTACGATAATTCAGAGTCAGTCCTTTCACTTTGCACGTCGTGTGCACTTCTCCTTGTTTGTCCCGGTATTCGTAGCCGTAATTTTTGGGACCGCCACTGACGAAACTTAGAATCTTGTCGTCGGGATGCTCGTCTGTCCAGGCTCCTAAACGGTCTCCTTCGATGTTAGGGTGCTGTTGACTCGGGTGATGGATGTAAATGCAACTGTCCGTGTCAAAGTACAGGGCGCGTTCTCCTAACAGTTCTAAAGCTTCGTACAATTTTAAGCGAGCATGGGCTGTCACGTAAGCCGCAATGATGACATTTCCAAAAGGGTCGTCTTGTACAAAGTCCAGATCTTCTTCGTAATTGACCAAGATCAAATCCTCACGACCGACGTCCACGTGTTTCATGTATTTAGTTTTGTCGTGAATCATCTGGAAGTAGCGGGAAGGTTCTGTCAAATACTCCGTCTTGGGTAAACACTGTCGTTGTGCCATTTTACCCCACAAGCAATTTAACATCACTTTGGCAAACGATCGCCTGCCTTCGTTTTTCTCGATGTGGTCTAAAGAGATGCCTTTTCGTTCATAGTATTTCTCTTTGAATTGTATTTGGTCTTCGGGAGTGTGACACCAGGAAGGATAGCCGCTGGCTTCTTGTTTCAGTTTCAAAAAGGCATCCACGTAGTCAGCGAAAATGCCTTTCTGAGTGGGGTCAGCTTTGTGGTATTGTTCTGTCTTGGGAAAGTGGCAAATTTCGTACACTTCTAACAATTGGTATCCCATGTCCAGAGCTTTGAACAATTCTACGCTGACCCAGGTTCCCGTCAAGGCACGTTCTTCCTGGGTGTGCTGACAAGGCTGATCTTGGTTGCACGTTTCGGCACAAGTACGGCACAAGGGAAACATCAGTTTGCCTTGACAATGGTGAGGTAAGACGGGATGGTATAGGTTCGTGGGAGGCAAAACTTTACACTTGATCAAGCCTTCGTATTGTCGAATGTTTTTCAGGTCGATGTGTTCCGTCAACAATTGCGGGTGACCTACAGGAAAGCGACAATATTTGCACACGTAGGGATACAGCGAACACACGTCCAAGTATTTGATTTCTTCTCCTTTCTCTTCGTCGGCTTGGTACAGCAAACAGGTGGCATTGGTCCTTCCTCCGTACAAACTATCCCTCGGGTTCAGTGGGTCCATGAACTGGTAACTTTCCACGAGGCGTTTAAACTAGGGATCGGTTTTCATACGGTGATCGTACTCGTGTTCCCACATTTCCACCACTTGGTATCCTTGCTGTTCTAACTTTAGGCGTCGCTGACAAGTGTCCTGGTACAAGTCTTCCATGATTCGTTGCAAAAACTGATTTGTAGTGCCACGGTCAGGGTAACAGACGGGACATCCGTGAAATAAGCAACCGTTAAACTCGTACACGATCTTGGGGTTTTCTAAGTCCCAGCCATCTACCGAATACGTTCCGATGGTCTTTGCACCCCCTCCGTTGCGAGCATGCTGAATCCATTTGTCTTCCTTGTCGCACAAGTAATGTAACCAACGTAGGGCTTTGACCGAGTATTGACGTTTGACAAAGTGGGTCGTTTGAGGGCTGATGACAGCCACGGTGTTTTCAGGCATGAATCGTTGCCGGTACACTAAGGAACACGCTTTGGCAATGGTGCAAGCTTCTTTCAAAGGATCGACCCCTCCGTGTTCCATGAACAGTTCTCGAAATTTTCCACAGCAACGTCGTAAAATGTCCACGTCGGAACGACAATACTTTAGCATTTCTTCTTGAAAGTCGAAAGGGTCCGAGGCGTGAGCCTGGTACCAAGCGTAGAAAGCCTCTCGTTGTTCGGTACGCATGTTGTCGGGGTCGTAATAGTGAGCCTCAGGTAAATGGGGTAGAACGGCGTGTTGATTGGCTTCCGTATTGAAAAAGTGTGGAAAGTACCCTTTAGCCATTTCTGTCATTCCAAACGTTTTAGGCATTCGGCTCAAAGGCATGGCCAAGTAACTCATCGAATCTTTAAATTGCACTTGTCCCACTTGCATCAAAATGATTTTGGTTCCGTTCAAAGTGACTTTAGGACGCTCGGTGCCTTGTTCCGTATAGTATCTCAAAAGAAACTGTCCATCGTATCCGGAAAAATTGTGAGCCATCACCGTGGCATGACGATGACAATCTCCGTAACGTTCGATGTCCTCTTGGCTCCACGTCTTGTCGATGGGGTCTAAGACCCATTGGGCAAAATCGGCTAACGTGTTCGGTCCCCGAAAGATTTTTTCACGCCCTCCGGGAATCTTGCTGCAGTGAGAGCAATGACTGAAAATAGGTTCTTGAATGCACTTCTCGCACGCTCGATGAGCCACGCAGAAATTAGGAATGTGAATGCCAGTCTCTTGCATGCATTCGAAATCGAAAACGATGAAATTGCCTTTCTTCTTGTGACCATCCTCTTTCTCTGGTGGGGGTTGGTATTTTTGCACTTAGCATTCGTGTTCCAAGTCCACGATGTGGTGACAAATGTGACATTTTTTCTTTCCTCGACATACGTGTGCCTTGACAGTATTGGTACATAGGCCTTGTCCACACGTAGGGCACAATCTCATCAGCTGACAAGCGCATTTCTGCTGTGAACCTTGTGTTTTCAAATGTTGTTGGTAACACGTAGGGCTGACAAACGTGCGCAGACAAGTTGAACAAGGCACTGGTCCTTCGCTCAGACAGGGTGAAGAGGCCAAACATCCTGAGCATTTCAATTCACAATGCTTGTGTTGCTCTCGATTATTATGGCCATAGTCACATTTCTCACAGTAATAACTGTATCCCAGGAATCCAGTGATACTGGTAATGGTATCGAAATGGTCATCGTGATAATAGACATGAATGTATTTTCCGTCCTTAAAGTCTTGGCCTCGAAACAACAGAGGCACACGCACTTCTTGAGGGTGTACTTTCAAGGTGTAGCGTGGAGCTAGGACATCTTGCAATTTTTGCATTTCAGGAATGCCACAGGGTGTGTCTTTGGACAGGCCAGCTTGTTGTAACAGGAGTTCTGCTTCGTTTCGTTGTTTTTCTCGGTCCGATTGTTGAATAGTTTTCCAGGCTCTTTTCCATTCTGCCGTGTCGTTCTTGTTGACATAGGTTCGTCCCACCACGATGGATCGGGCTAAACACATCTGGTCTTGAGGGTTGTTAATTCGGACGAGACTTGTTTTGGTGTTGCGATGGTCGTCCACCAATAAGACCTTTTTGCGTCCAGTCCCTTGAGGAGGAGAGACGTGGGTCATGTCCAGTGTGGCTTTTCCATCGGTGATGTCAAACTGGTCATTAGATTGTTGCACGTGTTGAATCTTGTCCATGACTTTGGAAGCAGTCAATTCTGCAAGGGTGCTGTGCTCGATCCAAACAGGTGATTTCAAGCTATCCTGTTGTATGGAAAGTCTCAAGCGATCGTCTTCTTTGGGTTGACATTGTCGCTTGAGTGCGGTGAGCAAAGAATCCCACACTCCAGTGATGAACCCTTCTGCTTTCTCTAACGGTACTTCAGCCTTGAAATCTTTGTATTTGTAAGCCGTGGTTCTAAATTTTCTAGAGGAGCGCTTTTCGGTCTCTCGAATGGAATAGTATTTTTCAGGGTTGACTAAGGGTGGCGAACTTGGTTTAGAGGGTTCAGATTCTAGTTCACTCATGTCCTCTTCAAAATCACTGGCATGAATTTGTGCCAAGACTTCAGCCCTGGTACGAGGCGATAGATCACGTTTCTGCCTCTTACTTTCTTCTTCTTTCTTCTCGAATGAATAGGATCGTTTCATCTTGAGTGCAAAACGTCAAATGACTCAAGTTTGAACACTATAGACTAATTTATAGTCATGGCAGACAAACGTATATAAAAGGGTGTGTGTGTCTTGTTCTTTCACTATTCATTTCACTCTCTAACCGAGCACAACGATGGAAGAGACTAGCCAAATCGAACGTTTCATCAGAGCTTTGCGAGGGGTCATTAGAAAATTCTCTTCAGACCAGCCCACGGACTACTCTCCTTCCTTTCGAGATAAAAGTGAAGATACCTGTTATTATTGTCAAGAAAAAGGACATTGGTCTCCAGATTGCCCAAAAAAGAAACAAGAGGAGTCAGAAGAAAAGAGGGATTCTTCAGAAGAAAAGAGGGATTCTTCGGAAGAAGATAGGGATTTTTCAGAGGAAGAAAGCAGACAGGTGAAGAAAAAGAAACAGGAGAAGAAACGAAGAAGGGAAGAAAGCGAGGAGGAAAAAGAGGAAAAGAGTGTGACGGTGAAGAAATTTAAAAAACAGAGAGACTAAACAAGGAGAAAGAAGAAGTGTATGAACTTTTTAAAGTGATCTGTTGTGAATTGTGAATTGGATTGTAACTATGGATAAAAGAATAAATTAATTACATAAGGTAAGTGTCTTTGAGTTTTGATTTTAAAATAAGAAGCTACACTCATGCACTCATATACACGTACTATAGGGGTAAAATGGGGTTTTTTTTGAGTCATTGGCAATTGAAATTGTATTTCTTTTCGAGAGACGTGGGTGGCCCTGAAAAGGGCCTTTTTTGGTGTAGTGGTGAGTTTAAGCAATCAACTTTAACTGCCTTAAGCCTTTGCCACGGCCAAGGCCTACTTCTGGACTGCGTACTGTTGATGATGATGATTTGGTTGAAATCACTAAGGGTGGTACGACAGGCTTAGTCACAGGGTTGACGTGTTTAGCTCGGGAAGGTCGTATTCTCTTCGGTCGTAATAAAGAAGTCTGATACATTTGTTTCAGACTTCTTAACTCCGATAAAATGTCCAACAGTACCGTGACCGTTTGATTTTCACCCTCTTGTTTCTTTGCTGCTACTTCTTCTTCTTCTTCTTGTTTTTTTTCTTACCTCTTCTTCTTGCTGCTGTTGCTGTAGGAGAAAATCTTGTTCCGCTTCCTTTTGTCGTTGTATAAATTTCTCCAATTCTTCTCTCTGTCTCTGTCTAAAATTCTCCACTTGCGGTAATGAAGAAGGTAACGAAGGTTCCGGAACAAATTCTTGCGAGGTAAGAAAATCCACAAAATCCCAATTTACCTCTTCTGAAAGTAAGTCCGGGTTCCCTTGGGTGGTCTCCACTGCTGGTGCACCCCAATGAATCGTTTTCTGAGTTTCCGTCATGTTGAATCACTGTCGCATAGATTGACTGCACACAGGCGCTAGCGAATCTATATAGACCACGTGACGTCACAAACTGCTCTCTTCGGATTGGATGCGGGCTGACTGAATTTTGTAACACGTGTTCGGATTGGTGAATGAACTCAATCCGTTTCAATCCTTCCTCTACCTATAAATAAGCGCAGTTCACTGCATTGATTCACCTGTTCTCGTCGCTTCAAGATGTTGACCACAGTCGAATCATCCACCCTTGTGTCTTCAATGATGTTTAGGACGGACATGCTCATGTATGTCCGGTCCAAGTGGACCGTTGTCGACAAGTCAGACACCAGTCTGTGGATACGAAGAGTGTACGTAGAAAGACAAGGTTGCCTCAAGAGGACACTGATTTATGGCCCTCGAGTAAGACGCAGCTTGAGGACAAGAAGATGCCGCAGATGCCCTTTATGTTAAGGGCATATTAACATAAACCCAAAGGCCCTTTTCAGGGCCACCCACATTTCTCGAAAAGAGAATGACTTTCGATTGCCTACCCTTTTTTTATTTTTATTTTTTATTTAAAAAAAAAAAAATCCCATGTTCAATTACCCTTGTCCCTAGATAGACCTACACTTTATTCCCCCATGTTCAATTCCCCTTGACGCTAGAGTTGCCCACGATTTTTCTCCATGTTAAATTCCCCTTGACGCTAGAGTTGCCCACGATTTTTCTCCATATTAAATTTCCCTTGACGCTAGAGTTGCCCAGGGGTGTTTTTAATGCTAATTCCCATTGACGCTAGGGTGCCCCTATTCACTACTAGCATAGCTTGGATTATTTCCTGTTCAGTTCTATATATAATAACATTTCGTATTCATTTCTATAAAACATATCATGTACTATTTTCTTTTCATTTCTATATAGCATAGCATGTAGTATTTCCTATTCAGTTCTATTTAGCATATCATGTACTATTTTCTTTTCATTTCTACATAGCATAGCATGTAGTATTTCCTATTCAGTTCTATTTAGCATATCATGTACTATTTCCTTTTCATTTTTATACAGCATAGCATGTAGTATTACCTTTTCATTTCGATACAGCATAACATGTAATGTTACTTTTTCGTTTCTATATAGCATGGCATGTACTATTACTTTTTCGTTTCTATATATAATATTATGTAGTATTTCCTATATAGTTTAACACAGCATATCATGTACTATTACCTTTTCATTAGCTTTAAAGTACATTCCAACTTAACCTTGGAAATGATATTTAACCTTGACGCTTTTAAGATTTCAAAATATTTCACATGAGCAAAATACAGATGTAATGGTTCACGGCTGCAGTGTTGAAAGTTTAAGCAGTACGGATACGGCGTTGAAAGTTTAAACAGTACGGATACGGCGTTGAAAGTTTAAGCAGTACGGATACGGCGTTGAAAGTTTAAACAGTACGGATACGGTGTTGAAAGTTTATTTATTTCATAGTACACTGATTGCAACCAAATACATTTTCGACACCCGGTCCCAGAAATTTAATTAACTACAAGATAGAAGAAGGTTAATCTTTTTGCATACATGACGTCTTCAGTCTGGTCAGAAATACTAGTTATATACACTATTAATAAGACTAGAATATTACTCTGCTTAACGGAGGACCGCTCCAGTAGCCTAAGTGGTTAGAATCGTCTTCCTCGGATGCGGGAGGTCACCGGTTAGAACCCCTCCGAGTCATACTAAAAATGGTATACAATTTTTTTTACTAACAGCTGCCTCACAAGGCACTCAGCATTAAGAGTTTAGTGTTAGTACTAGTCGGCCTGGTGTCATGATAATTTGACTGAGTGGGACATGATGCTACATGTCTGCAGCATGATGCCCCATTGCTAGGCATCACTATAAACTGCAAAACTGCAGAAATTCTACCGATATGACTGAATAATGGTTGAAAGACACAACTCACACACAAACACACAGACACACACACACACACACACACACACACACACACACATACAGTAACGGAAATCATTACGCAATTAATAGAACTAGAATGTACAGAGAGAATACCTATGACAGATTTTTAAACAGTGGAAATAAGATTGAACTCGGCGAGGATGGTGTTTACATTGACGTCCTACGTAGAAATACATTTCATATTCAATCGTTTGATGGAATTAGAACGATTCATCGAAATAAATAGTATTCAAGATAAATTTTAATTAGGGTTAAGTTTAAGTTAATTAAGCATAATTCTACTTAGTCGCTCTTGCTTGTTACAAACTTAACTGTAATTACTGATTGTGTTTTCTAAGGGTTTTAATCAAAACAAATATTAGAATCGTTTTGAAAAAATGCAAATGAACCACGACCTAGTGTGCTATATTATATATATATATATATATATATATATATATATATATATATATATATATATATATATATATATATATATATATATATATATATATATATATATATATATTCAGTGTAGCCTGAATTAAATAAATGTAAACAACAAGTTATTATATCATTCCTTCACATATATATTCATTCCTTAGTCAATTGCTGACTCAAACTAAAAATGACATTTTATAATGCAACTCCAGTCCACTTCGTGTTGTCCGAAATGGATATTATTCTATGTTCATTTAAGGATAAATATGACCTTTTGATATTTTGGAGACAAGAGTGTTTCTTTTATATAATTTATTTCATGTAGATGCCATGCATATTAACAGTGTTAAAATGGTCTGACTGTATAAGGCGACACCGTTACGACACATTAAACGACGCAATAGGCAAACGCATAGGTGACTGTAAAGTGTTGCTTACAAAAGCTATCAATTTCCAGGAACGAGCTATAAATACAATAAATGACTAGAATTTCTATGTCTTCCTCTTTCAAATGTTATTAGCTATTTTTATTCCTAATTAAGCTAATATCCCAAAGAGACTCAGATTAAACGGTCTCTATAACAACGTGACTTGAAGATAAGGATTTTTTTTAAAAAAGACGTAGGCCACGTGTGCTACATTTTTTGTTACCCTCTAATCAGCTCTAACTAGTGCATCTTGAAGTATTTATGTATTAGGGTCTTAGACTCTAACAGCATGTAAGTACGTTAATGACTATATTGCATCCTGAATAATTTATGTATTAGTGTTTAACGGCACGTCAGTATACTAATGACTATATTGTGTCTATATTGCATCATTAATAAATAACATATATATTGAAAAATAGTAAACATGTGACACGTGATGACTTTGCAAATGACCCTAATTACAATTTTGACAAAGAGTATTCAATAATTGATTGATTATTATCATTAAATGAAAATTAAGATAACACATATTCTCGGTAAGTGTTAATGATAATTATCATCCGATCATTTTCTGCTTTTGAAAAAGACGAACTCTACATGGAATGCATTTGATAGACCGTAAAATAAGGTATGAACGTGGTCCAGTGAATTTCATGCCTCGATGATATTAAACGAGCTATATACATCACTTGTATGCAAACTAGTGCCGGATGTCAGCAACGTGTAGCAGAGTTTGTGGTATCCATAGTTCAAGATAGCCATTTCACCTCTCTTAGTGTCTTCCGCTCAGTCGTCCCTTATTTATACCGATGCGATCTTTGCGTATGTTTCATGTTGATATTTCGGAATAGATTCCAGAACTAAAAGTTTAGAACAATGTCAAGTAAATACATCCAATAATTAAATGAAAGTCACATTTAGTTCACTAATTATAGCAGGATAAAAGGACTAATATTACATTTTTTCTCCCGATTTTTGTTTTAAATATGGAAGTCAGGTTTGAACGTAGCACGATTCCTAAATATGATAATACAATATTCAGACTTTTATGGAAAAAAATATCACAACACATTTATAAAGTCTTATCGTTTGAAAAAATACATTTAAATTGTATGGAGCAAAGTGTCTGCCTTTATATTGGTTGTCATCTTGATGTAGGGAGGTCGAGAATTCTCTGAATTTAAATGAAGAATGACGGCGCCTGAATCCTTATCATGCCAGAAAGATGACTTGTACGTTTTCAAGTTCTTATATTGACATTTCCTTCGAGAATTGGAGAAATATTAGGTCATTCAATTATTACAAAATTGTAACTTTTACTTGCTTCTCGTTTTGAACGTCTTTTTCAAAAAAGCCTTTCTTAGAATAGAAAGACGGAAACAAAATCGAATTTTCGTACTTGTATAACGCAATGATAAATCGTGTGTGAATAAATGAATACATGATTTATTTTTATAAAAGAAGATTCAGCTGGGAATTAAAAGAGGAATGAATGCTTCTAAACTCATAGTAAAATATTTAATTAAAAATGTGTACATCTGATTTTAAAATGTGCATGCCAATTTGGAACCCAAATAGCATTGACAGTAGTAGTTTATATATCATGTCTGAGACCTTTACGTCGTTACCGGGGTCTAAAGCGCTATCCGTTACGGATCACTGCCATCTCACCTCTGTCTGCGTGGGTTCGAGTCTTGGATTCAGCCAATGTGGGCATGTGAGAAAGCTTGCCAGTAGCTTCTCGTAGCTTTTCCGGTGTTTTCCCGGGTTCTTCCTCCACCATTAATACTGACCTTTCAGCCTTCCATTACACTGTGTGGTAGCAGATGACTTTAAAAGTAAATAAGCTGGGTACTCTATAAGATACATTAATTTAACAAGATCAAGTTTAATCGTTGTGCTTCCAATAATTTACTGTTTGAGACTCTCAAGTAACATGTATACAGATTTGTGACAATAATTTTACATTACCAAACTGTACTTATCTGATTTGAAGAAACAGAAAATAATCTTGTTAGGTCTAGACATTTCTGTTCATGAACGTTTGTGTACAACTTCTTGATGACGTTGTACATATTTCTGTATTAACTAAAACTAATGCACTTTTCCATTATTTTTTCTTCTTCTCCAATTAACACATTATTTTAGAATGTTTAGTAATTGTAATGCGTTAAGTGCAAAAACTGGGCGCTTCTCTTTAGATCCTGGTCTTTCTGCCAGTAATGCGAACAAAGACATATATTGAATATATTTCATATAAATTGGCGCTTGATTTACACTTTACAATTTTCGTGCCGACCGATTTACTCTAACACAATTCTATTTGCACTTTATATAACAGAAGCGAACTACCTGCACAAGGTGACTGGTTATAATGGCGTACATGAATCACTGCATGCTACAAACTTTTGAAAGCAGAGCAACTGCAATGTACCCATATGAAATATTTTACCTTTTCAAAACAGTGATACACACGTACAGAACTGGTACAATACAGGTGGAATCTCAAAAAGTACGAAAGGTTATGCGAACAATTTGTTGCAGAACCTACTTAATACGAGGGTTGCAGAAAATATTAAAATTATTGAAAACAAAGGTAACATTTCTTGCATCATAAGGGGCCCCGAGTGGCCGAGTGGTCTAAAGCGCTCACCGTTACGGATCACTGCCATCTCACTTCTGTCTGCGTGGGTTCGAGTCCAAGGCTCGGCTAGCGTGGGTACGTAGGAAAGCCTGCCAATAGCTTCTCGTGGGTCGGTGGTTCTTCCCTGGGTTTTCCAGGGTTCTTCCTCCACCAGTTATACTGGCCTATCCTCTGCAGAAAAATGGCGTTAAACCCTAGAACAACAACAACAACAACTTGCATCATGAATTATTATCATTGAGAAAATAAATATTCTCCATCCTGAAGAGTTCAAATGTACATTAATTAAAGAGAACAAAGAAAAGCAAGACTCCTCAGATAATCTGGTCTTATGGATGGCCATAAATTATTTGGATTCTACAAACAACTATCGTTACAAATACCAAATTGTTCTAAACCAATTCTTTCGTTGCGAGAGATAGGCTGTTATAAAGATAAATGTGTCAGAAATATCGATTTATATTTGTACTTAATATAATCTTGTGCAGACAATTAAATCTTAAACCAGAACTTTAGAGGCTGTGAGCGGAAACTATTCCATTTTCGTAAACGATAATTGCAAAATTATCATTAATATCTCACCTCCAAGAACTGCCGCTAGAAAGGAAACGTTTAGATGAAATTAGCATGTTTGTTACCTGGAAATAGTCAACGAAATCGGGCGCTGAATAGTTTGTTGAATAATAAATTTCCGTTGAACACGTTTTGTTTAGAGCCTGTTTTTTCTCTCAGTAAGAATCCAAATTTTCCGTTGCCATGCATGCTTTAGTAACGGGATTTGACTCTATAGTGACAATAATTCAAATATTCCGTTGCTATGTATGTTTTAGTAACGAGATTTGACTCTATACTTGAAAAGAATTCAAATAACCTGTTGCCATGCGTGCTTTAGTAACGAAATTCGACTTTATACTTGACAAGAATTAAAATATTTCTTTGCCATGCATGCTTTAGTAACACGATTTGACTCTATACTTCACAAGAATCCAAATATTCCGTTGCCATGCATGCTTTAGTAACAAGATTTGACTCTATACTTGACAAGAATCCAAATATTCCGTTGCCATGCATGCTTCCGTAACGAGATTTGACTTGACATGAACCGGAGAAAATATTTCATACATGACGTAAAAAGATGCTTTCCTGTCATCTTAGTTCTTTGCACACAAGCTGTAAATTAAATTTTAGTAGGTCACTAACACCATATTTAATAACCTTTCATGCAATAAGTATTCATATTTTAAAATATAAATTATAGCTCTGAATATGTTTATAAAGGCGTTTTATTCGATAGTTCTTACTCTTATTGTCAGAAATAAAATGTATAGTGTCTTGTTATATAGATCGCTGAAAGGTATAACTTTGACTGTATAAAGCCTTCAATTACATTCTTGCATGAAACGTGCGTGTACTGCTCATTATTCATTCACACTCAAGCAGCAGAAAATGTATTCCAGCGTCTACTGAAGGTATTGTATTATGTGGTATTTTTTCTTCTTCATATATTTCCATTTGATACAGATTAAACTCAAAACGTTTACAACTTTCCTATACAAAAATATGAGATCATACATTTCTTGTAAATATTTACAATTGAAGATGCATTATCTTTCAAGTCATCATTATCGTGTTTTTCAATTTCAAGACAATGGAAAGGCATTGTTTCTGCACCCCATAGATATGAAGGCTGCGACTGGTTGGTCCTTCAGCCCCTGTACGCTGTTTCCCAGACAAATGCATCTGCCCCTGTACGCTGTTTCCAAGACAAATACATCTGCCCTTGTACGCTGTTTCCCAGACAAATGCATCTGCCCCTGTACGCTGTTTCCCAAACAAATGCATCTGCTACTGTACGCTGTTTCCCAGACAGATGCATCTGCCACTGTACGCTGGTTCCCAGACAAATGCATCTGCCCCTTTACGCTGGTTCCCAGACAAATGCATCTGCCCCTTTACGCTGTTTCATTGACAAATGCATCTGCCCCTGTACGCTGTTTCCCTGACAAATGCATCTGCTGCTTATTATTTTTGCAATCGGTTCCATCCAAGTACCTTAGTAAAATTAATTGAACCTTAGAATTGACGTATTCTTCACCAAAAAACGATAGCTAGTCAAAACTTTATTTTGAGATAAATATCTTGTTGCATAATATTTATACATTTATGCTCATTTGTTTCATAAATATTCTGCAGCAAGGCATTTCAGGTTAGTATTTAAACTCTATGTATGATGTTTGTATATAAGACATAAATACTACGTGCCGAGTCCCTGATCCTGAACGTTGAATAGGAATTGAAAAATCTGGAATGAGTTTTGTATATCAGACCTCAATGGCCGAATCCTTAATCCTGAACATTAAATAGAAATTATAGAACTCAGAATGAATTTTTGTACATGAGATATACAAACAACACGCCGACTCCCAAATCCTGAATACTGAATAGAAATTGAAGACACCTGAATGAGTTTTGCATAAGAGACATAAATACCACATGATGAATTTCAAATCCTGAAGATTGAACAGGAATTGAATAATCGGGAATAAGTTTTGCATATGAGACCTAAATACTACAAGCCGAATCCAAAATATGGAACGTTTAATATGAATTGAAGAAAACGGAATTTAAATACGAGTTCAAGTTATGAGGGATATATCTTACAATTCATGATTCATACAACAAAATCATTTTAATCAGGTTTTAGGCAAATGACAAAATATGCATAGACCCATTATTGCTGAGATTAAAGGGACAAAAGGCGGGAAGGGTCCTTGGATTAATTATAAAAACTTGGGGTTTCTTTAATTTGAATGGTGATATCAAATTGAAATGTTTAACCTTAAGAAGTTTAGCCCTGTCAATCGGAACATGTACCATTTAAGAACACACGACAAAAAACAAGTCTTCTTGTCAATTCTGAAAGAATATTTTTTGCATTTTTGAAGCTAATTAGGTATCTTGCGTATTAATCTAAACATTGTCCATACCATCGTCCTTAGTTGACCAAACGCATTCACACTTTCTTCATCGACTATATGTTTCACGTAAGTGACATATAGAAATAAAACGTACGCTTTGATTCAACTTACTGAAATGTTTATAACTTTTGTACGCTTTTCGAGCTTCCTTAGAATTTAACTGTGTGATGTATTGTTTACATTTGCTTACCGTTGCATTGCAAATACACATATTTGCTATCGTATCCTTTATTAAGATAGATAGATAGATAGATAGATAGATAGATAGATAGATAGATAGATAGATAGACAGATAGATAGATAGATAGATAGATAGATAGATAGATAGATAGATAGATAGATAGATAGATAGATAGATAGATAGATACAAAAACAAACAAAATCTACCATGACGTTGAAATTGTAAATTCCACACCTATGAAACAACACCCGTTCTGCATGAACCCTCTCAGTGAGGAATGCTTGAAAAAAGAAATTATTTGCTGGAAAAAGATTTCATAGAACCGAGTAAAAGTGATTGAAGTTCACCCTGCATACCAGATAATACTTTCCGCATGTGCACTGACTATAGAAAGTCGAACAGTGTGGCTAAAAAGATTTATTACCATTACCAAGAACCAATGACTGCATTGATAAAATTGGAAATGCCAAGTATGTCACCTAATTTGACTTTCTGAAAGGATTTTGGTAAATTCCACTGACGGAAAGGGCAAATGAAATTTCGACATTCGTGACTACAGATGGACTTTATCAATATGAAGTAATCCGTTTGGGACGAAAGGTTCGTCAAATACTTTTCAACGTTTTATAAACATGATTACGTCTGATCTAGATAAAAGTGAAGCTTACATCGATGATGTCATCATCTATATCGACACCTGGAGAGAACATTTAGCGACATTTCGGAAATTCTTTGACAGACTCACTGATGCAAGTTGGAAAATTAATTTATCCGAAGGTGAGTTTTGCCGTGCTTGTGTAACATTTCTAGGACATATCGTGGGACATGGACAAGTTACACCTATAGATGCTAAGGTCAAGGCTATGTCTGAATTCCCTGTGCCTATCAGTAAAAACAACTGGTGCGACTTTTGGATATGGCTGGATACTATCAAATTTTGCTCCAATTTCTCCATAATTGCTGAACCCCTGACACATGCATCGAGCATGAAAACCGAGTTTCATCGGACTGAAAAATACTTTTGATATGTTAAAGGTTATACTTAAAAGATCACCAGTTCTTACAGCTTCAAATTTCAGGAACTCATTTAAACTGTATGTTGATACAAGTGATGTTGGGTTGGAGCTGTATTGATTCAGGAATATAAAAACGGTGTTGATCATCTAGTGTGCTATTTTGCTAAGAAATTAAAGAAGCACCATATAAATTATACCACAATCGAGAAGGAATGTTTGGTTTTGATGTTTGCATTACAACAGTTGTGATCACAACCCCATTTACTTTCATCAGCAAGATGAAAAACAAAAATCAGAGATTATTAACGTAGAGTTTGTTGTTACAGGAATATAATATTTGACATCAGGCACATCAAGGGAAAAGACAATTTAATAGCAGATGCACTTTCCCGTGAATAGAAATATATTATTTCATGGATACTTTGTGTCATTCATAAGATTACATGTTACGGTTTTACCACATGTGTATTTGACTAATTCTAAAAAGAAAGCTTTACTGCGTCAATCTTTCTTTCTCTTTCTGAGGGGTAGTTTTTTATGCATATTTGATTTAATCGTTTGTCTGTTAGTTTTATTATTTTTTAAAAATTTCATTACATGTTATTGTAATGTAACATTGTTTGCTGGACTTAACCTTGTCCAGCATTTTGAGTTCATTTCTGCTTGACCTGATTTGCTTTTCTTAATTTTAGTTATGTAAACAACTAAAATAGCTTCATTATGCACTATATGTATGAGCTTATTAACCAAAGTATCATTCAGGTAAACAAGAAGTGGCACATATGTTGATCAGGGTCAGGGGTTTAGCAGATTTCCATGTGAATTTAAAGAATATTGTCTTGTAATTAAACAAGGCTTATTAAGATCATTCTAGAAGGTTATTTTCCATTAGGTAATGGTTATTTTTAGATAATGCTAATGTGATCTGAGGCCAAGCAGAGAAACTATATGATCTTGTGACTGTCAGAATTTTACCAGTTGTGTTTTAACACCTAGAACTTCAATAAACTGTAATATGTTGTGACCAGTTTGGGCTGAATTTTATTTTCTTCAAATTATTGAATTCAAGTGATTATTTTCTCTGAAAATAAAAAAGTGCTCTGACAAAATTCTTGGATAAAGACATTCATAGGAATTTACACTGAAATCAAACCCGGAATGATATTTATGTGATTCACCAAGAGACTGTTGAAAAATCAGCACATCGCTGAGCATAATAGGCACGTCATCGCCTTCAATTTTGAATCTCATTGGGACTTGAACTCAGTTTCATTCAGGACTTTTTAATACTAGGACTTGTGTTTTTAATTCTTGGATTACAATTCGAATTTAATTTTCAATACCGAAAGTTCTTTTTTCTTATTTTTCTCTTTGTATTCCAGGGAAATAAATTATGTGTTAACGTTTACAAAGCTTGTTGTCTTCTCTATAACTAATTGTAAGATCATAGACTCGTATATATATATATATATATATATATATATATATATATATATATATATATATATATATATATATATATATATATATATATATATATATATATATATATATATATATATGTATACATATATGTATATATATATATATATATATATATATATATATATATATATATATATATATATATATATATATATATATATATATATATATATATATATATATATATATATATATATATATATATATATATATATATATACATATATGTATATGTATGTATGTATGTATGTATGTATGTATAAAGTACAACTTATTTTGTGCTGTGCAAATATTCCTGACACTCGTTTTGCTTTATGTTCAGTTCGGCTGCGAGTTACTAACCCGCTAACTCAGAACATATCTAGCCTTACAAGTAAACAAAAATAGCACGCGGAAGGTAATGGCAGCCCATCAATGATATATGATAGGTTTTTCGCCAAAAGGAGAAACATCACGTTGCAAACGGATTTCCTATAAGAAGCATCTTCAGCCATTAGTTTGATATGATCTCAAATAAAACCAAACTGTTGCTTCATCTGTTGACTTCAAAGCATTTAGCATTCCTGATTCAATACATGATTGCATAATAGAAATGATAATGGTATTTATATTTTTGTCGTAAAGAATGTTTGCCATTTTGAGTTACAACAGTGCTAGTGTTAATGAGGTACCATCATAAAACTACAATAATATAGGCAAAATGGAAATGTAATGTTTCATTTCAATTTCAAATGTCGATATCTTATATGCCGTTTAGAAACTATAATGAAGAGAGAAAAGCGTTGTAATACAGGAAGCTGAGAAGTAAAGATAAGGAGTGTCTGCGTGATATGTCAGAAATATTAAAGTCAATCGAACTGTAAGGATTGATGAAATAGTCAAATTTACATAGATACGTCTCCAATTAAATGCCATCGTTTAAAAAAAAATCTTTCTCTTTTGCTCATACTAGTCATATTCACGTCTATCGGGCACGATATAAAAAGCCTATCAAAACTGTCATGATACAAAAACAGTACGTGCAAGTAATATCAGATTAGTAATGTTAAACAAAGTGTTTACATACAATAACATATCACTATTATCATGTGAGGATGTTAGATTCAGCGTTCACATATAATAACATATCACTATTATCATGTGTGCTTCTTAGCTGCAGTATTCATATAGAGTAACATATCATTATTATCATGTGTGCATGTTAGATTCAGCGTTCACATAGAACAACAACTCACTATAATCGTGTGTGCATCTTAGATTCAGCGTTCACATAGAACAACAACTCACTATAATCGTGTGTGCATCTTAGATTCAGCGTTCACATAGAACAACAACTCACTATAATCGTGTGTGCATCTTAGATTCAGCGTTCACATAGAACAACAACTCACTATAATCGTGTGTGCATCTTAGATTCAGCGTTCACATCGAACAACAGCTCACTATAATCGTGTGAGCATCTTAGATTCAGCGTTCACATAGAACAACAGCTCACTATAATCGTGTGAGCATCTTAGATTCAGCGTTCACATAGAACAACAGCTCACTATAATCGTGTGAGCATCTTAGATTCAGCGTTCACATAGAACAACAGCTCACTATAATCGTTTGAACATGTTAGATTCAGCTTTCGCATAGAGTAACAGATCATTATTATCATGTGAGCGTGTTAGATTCACATAGGGGACAATATTTCTACAAAACTCTAAAGCAATAAACTGAGTTTAAACCAAATTACCAAGGTCACATGTCCTTGCACATGTATTGTGCAAATTTATCTTTCATCCTGTACTTGTAACCTTTTATCAAAATAAACATGAATGTTGTATACGTATATTTAAGAAAATTTTAAATTTGATTACAGGATCGAACCGCCTCTTTCCTGAAATATATTCCAATTTGAGCTTAACTTGACAGCAGCATAGGGAAAATATTATTCGTGTGTCCGGCTTTTTAACCTGGTCGATAGCTCTGCTAGTTTAAATTTATTTGTGTGTCTCGAAAACAGCACTGTCATATATGTAATTTAAGTACTGTTGTTTGCATTATTCAACTTTAACTGTACATACATTTTTAATTGCTATTTTAAGAAAGGAAGCTACTCTTATTGCAAAGCAGCAATATTGCATTTCAAAATAACGAGGGATCCCAAGGTAGTCGAGTAGCCTAAGATGATAGCTTTTGCCGTTAAATGACGCCTCACCTCTGTCTGGACTTGATTCGATTCTCGGGCTCAGCCATTATGTGTATGTGAGAATATTTGCGAGTAGCTTCCTGTGGGTCGCTGGTTATTCCAGGATATTCCCAAATTATTCCTCCACCAGATATTATACTGACCATAATGTAAATCCTAACATGCGTTGAAAATGGTGTTAAACTCAAAACACCACATAAAACCATATGAGTATTGCTGTATAAAGACAGAAATGCCTATTGAGCATCAAACATCAAGTCATTCAACGCTGTACCTGTGTAAAGACAGCAAAGCCCATTGAGCATCAAACATCAAGTCATTCAACGCTGTACCTGTGTAAAGACAGAAATGCCCATTGAGCATCAAACATCAAGTCATTCAACGCTGTACCTGTGTAAAGACAGCAAAGCCCATTGAGCATCAAACATCAAGTCATTCAACGCTGTACCTGTGTAAAGACAGAAATGCCTATTGAGCATCAAACATCAAGTCATTCAACGCTGTACCTGTGTAAAGACAGAAATGCCCATTGAGCATCAAACATCAAGTCATTCAACGTTGTACCTGTGTAAAGACAGCAAAGCTCATTGAGCATCAAACATCAAGTCATTCAACGCTGTACCTCAGGCTGTAATAAAAAGTGTTTCATTTTCATTTCCGTGCCATTCAAGTTTTTGGTATTCCCTTTGTGCATAAATAAATGGTATGTCCTAATGTGTCTGTGTGACTGAATAAGCCATTCACATAATGTGTCTGTGTGACTGAACAAGCCACTCACATCGAAATTATTTCATGAACTCTAGACGCTAGTAGCTATAAGGTTCAATTCGGATCAAAGTCCTCAATCTTCTTTTAGATGCACAATCGGTCATAGTATACCTTTTGGAACCTTTCTGTATGTAGATCGGTAATAATATGCGACGCATCCGTTGTTAAGAGATTAATCATAATTCTGAAAGGAACACAGTGCGAAATGTCGTAACTGCAGAAGGAAGGACTGTGTTTCAATTTTAACAGCTGCGGTCGTATCGAGACTGTCAGAATAAGAGAAGTAAGATTGCGGGTCTTAAGGCAAGTGTTCATTTTCGGTGCGATAAGTAACGATTATAAACAACTTTATAGTAAGTAAAGCAAAGGTATTTCATTATAAACACGTTATATCATATTATTGTATACTGTGCAACAAATCCGTCCTATTAACAGCTGTGATCAGAACTTATAAGGAGTATTTAAAATGTTTGGAATATTAGTGTGTTATTCAGGAAGGTCATTATTAGTGAACAGTTCGTCAGGAAGTACTCCCACTTTCTAAGTCAGATGATACAATTATTAAAAGTAATTCTGTATTCACTCTTTTGGTATGGTGTTCATGCACTAACCAACTGCACTTCAAACCACATGGCTGCATTCAAATCCCCAGTCCCTCAGAGAATCGTTAATTCAGCACAATATCATGTGGAGCTAACTCAAAGCTGTATAGAGGATTTATGCCGATGCGTTGTCACGAAGTAGATAGATAAAAATGGTACCGGTCCCTCTGAAAGTGGTTCAGTAGTGTTGTATAAATTTGGCTAAATTTTAGAGGTATACAATTGTCCAGTAACAATAGCAGAATAAAACACGAGAAATTTGTGGTCTGTATATTTTCTGCGATCCAAACATTATATTCGCTTGAGTCTAGCTCAAACAAAATAAAAATATGTTTCATCGCCTGTGACTTTCTCATTCAGACGACTCTCTTTCTGGTTAGTAGCTGTTTGGCGATTTCATCCCTAGTTTGATTTTGGCTAGCCGTCAACAAATGTGGAACCCATCTTACACAGACTTTTCTGAGCTTCAAAATGATTATTCAATATATAAAGAACACCTGACGAATTATTGTTACGTGATAATAATAATATCTTCCGCTACGCATTGAGCAGCTAGCTCAATTGATCCCTTCGAAACAGCCACTACCAGCACACGAATCGCAGACAACTTCGAACATCTTCCATGGATTGGCAACCATTTTAACATGCAGGTGATGACACAGAATTGAAACTGTAAACTTTATTCCAGTTGGCCTTGATGTCAGTCAGCAAGCAACCAAAGCGCGCTTGCATTTTACAATATGCTCTTTGACCGCTCCGGTGGCATAGTGGTTAGAGCGTCCGCCTCAGATGCGGGAGGTCGTGGGTTCGATCCCCGACCGAGTCATACCAAAGACTTACAAAAATGGAAATAACAGCTGCCTCGCCTGGCGCTCAGCATTAAAAGGTCAGTGTTAGGACTGGTCTGCCTGGTGTCAGGATAATGTGACTGGCTGGGACATCATGCTACATGTCTGCGGCATGATGCCCAAGTGCTAGACATCACTATAAACTGCCACACTGCAGACATCGTAGCAGTATCACTGAAAAATTGTTAAACCTACGTTAAAAATCCAAATCACACACACAGAATATGCTCTTTGCTCAATAACACAATTGTTCTCCATCTCAGCTATTTACGTCTGTGTTATTTAACTATGTAATGTTACACGCAAAAATATGCAGGTACTCATTATGCTGCCCGTGAAGAGACAAGTCATTTCGTAGAAGGTCATTTTGCGTTCAGATCTGCATTAAATGTATTGACAGAAAATCAAAATATTCAGAACTTTTCAAATATCCTTCATAGAAAAATCAGACTTCAGTGAGGTTAACATCGCATTATGTCCTTTCAATTTTACTATTTAAACGTTACTTACACGTAGCTAATTATTTAATGCTGATTTTCCATATTAGTTTTTTAAGTACATCGCTATTCATATATTAGGAAAATTGGTGTCTTGTGCACATTCACTCATTAACCAAAAGTACCCATAATAATTCAGTGCCCACGGACTCGGGAAATGAAGTAAATAGAAAAGTATTTAACACGTTTAAGTTCACGAATGTAGTGACTGTAAAATACAAACTCACATGAAGGCTTTTGGGCACGTGTACTATATAGAATTCAGTGCTAAAGTACTTGCAATTTTAAACGATTTTGTGGGGACGCAAATAAATAAAAGAAATAAAGTGCTAATGCCCAAGGTAGACGATTAATGATCACATTTTTCCTTTGAAAATATATCTTATCCATACAACAAAACCGGATTCTCCTGTAGAATCTACCGGTACGATGTGGCCTCGATATTTGATATGCAGAATTGTAACTAAATCAATAGATCATATTTTCCCTTGATCTCAGTTAACAAATTTAAATAAACAACGTGGCTTTAAAATGTAATTTCACGTCCTTTTCGGTGCCATGATACCACAGACTCTGTGAGCAATAATTTGATTAGGAGAGTAAATACATTTGAGATCTCTTCAGTCAAAACATGGAAAGATGGTGGTGAAAGTCCTAAACAAATGAACTTAATAATTGGTATTCCCCCATCAAAATATTTCATCAATTCAACTGAAGTTTAGTTATTTAATATCAAAGATAACTGTGAAATATAAATGAACAATTGCCCATGGAAACTTCAACAATCTGGAATAAATTTCTCTTTTAATATATTGAACTGTTTGATCAATATTTCTCCAACATAAAACACTTTGTATCTGTTCAAGAAATTGAAGACCTTGCTACTCATGTTTTCCAGAGTGCCGATTACATCTTCAAATGGAGCGGCAAACAAAAATTGATGTAATACGTTACCTAACATCGTAAATGACTTTTAGGAACATGTAGACATCAATCATATCCACACAAAAAACTACCAACTCATTTACACCTTAAACGGCGTGTCTTTGGTCATCTGGCTTCGTATTTCAACAGCTTTGCTATTGAACCCATATTTATACAACAAAGGCACATTATTCAAATCCCACAGCAATCATTCGATCTTGCAGCAGGCCGTAATAAAGCTAGGGTATATGATATTTGTATTTACATGTCCGCTTTAGCGCTTTTAGATTTTAGAGGTTGTTTGTTGATTATGGGGCGTCGGGGTTAGATTGAAACCTATCAACCAGAGTAATCAGCAGACCTGTTAATGTACCGTTTTCCTGAGATCTTATGACAATAGACATTAGTTTCGTAAAATGATCCCTCCCTAATTTTTAACATATGGCATTCTCTGGATAATTTAGGAATACGTCGTCAGTAATTTGGTATAAGTGTTTGGGTGTTGTTTTTGTATTGGTTGACGAGAGGTACTAATATTCAGCGAGGAATAGCATCTTATTACATCATAAAACTGTATAATAAAACATATGTAAAAAATGCACGCGTGTAAGTATTGGAGTTTCGTTATGTGTAGTCATTAACAGGTAAGAGAATAAATACAGTAGTATTTTCGCGTTTAAGAACCATTCAGTTGACAAGGACAGTTATCTAGGGGTCTTATTCGTTGTACATTGTGGAAACGAAAGATTTCAAGTCACACTCACACGTGCATTTTGTTCGCTCGGATGCATGTAACAACAAAACATTTTGCTCTGTTTAGTGTGATCGATGAGGTCCGGAAGACTTACTGTTTAGTGTGATCGATGAGGTCCGGAAGACTTACTGTTTAGTGTGATCGATGAGGTCCGGGAGACTTACTGTTTAGTGTGATCGCTGAGGTCCGGGAGACTTACTGTTTAGTGTGATCGCTGAGGTCCGGGAGACTTACTGTTTAGTGTGATCGCTGAGGTCTGGGAGACTTACTGTTTAGTGTGATCGCTGAGGTCTGGGAGACTTACTGTTTAGTGTGATCGCTTATGCCCGGGAGACTTACTGTTTAGTGTGATCGCTGAGGTCAGGGAGACTTACTGTTTAGTGTGATCGCTGAGGTCCGGGAGACTTACTGTTTAGTGTGATCGCTTAGGTCCGGGAGACTTACTGTTTTGATAGAGATGTGTTGTCCTAAAGGAGGAGCAATCTGTCTACGAGAGTTTTCATCGACGTATATATGGGGGGCCTGAGTTTGTAAATTGTTAGAGACCTGTTTGTTGAGAGCATTTCCTACCGTCTACTTTGAAAAGCGCTGGGTACCAACATGGTTCAGCTTTGATAGAATGTTGTGTGCGAGGCATTTTTTGGAAACATTTATAAGAGTGACATCAGGACTGTTGATCGCGCAGATGTTGGTGGAAGAATTTAACTTCCTGAAGACGTTTCTTACCGATGATAGTAGGATGGGTTTATACGTGGGTGCAGCAGTGTAAACTGACATGGTCTGTGACCGAGTAAGGGTTATGGGCACTGTTTAGAAATGCCGGATTTCTTTGGGTCTCACTGGATAGTTTCGTATTTTGACACCCCCCTAATTTTTAAGGAAGAAGGCATGAACCTAATTATCACAAGCCTAGCATTTATAAATTCACACATAAGCTAAATATATAATGTGGTTCAGATTTACTTTGAGTTAGGCTTGGAAATAGGTTGGCTTGTTGGTGACTGCCTGTCACAGTTAGATTTGCATTGGAGATCAAATGCGTAACTTGGGCTGCAGATGAGCTGTCGACTTGGCTTACGTATTTATGTGTGTCTGCTACAGAGGTAAATATCTAAAAATCTAGATGGTTGAGGGGTGATGAAACGTATGCTAATTTGTTATAGTACTAGTGAACTTTATTCATGCATAAGGCACATACTGATTCTTTTAGCTGCCTTGTCACAGAAAAATATTCAAAATAGCTATTTCTTGTCAAAAATGAATGTAAAATTTAGGGGTTGGTGGCAGTGTTGGTTCAGTATAAAAACCACCAGTTGCATCAGGAATTAACCTGATTACTGCAGTCAAAATCTCACATGTATGCTTTCTACAAAAATCATTAGTTTGTTTTTATTTGTATCTTCAGTGTAAAATTATTCTCATTTTTCTGTAATTGGTCATCGCCGGATGAAAATTCACCAGATAAACTGTCCAGTGAGACCTTAAGTACCGGTGTCATTTTTTCAGTCTTGTCAAATGTGATTCACTGTGCCATAAATCATATCCTTATTACCTCCATATCTTGAATCTGACATAGTTAGGTATTCCAAACACACACTTCATATAGATTTGATTGCATTTAATCATAGTAGAAGAAGGGACTTAACTCAACAGTTTTAATGCTACCAGGTATTGCTCCTGATCCATTCTCCTAATAACAACAAAAGCCTTATAAGTTTCATGCAAGGTGGTTTAATTGAAGTATTTCACATACTTATTCAGTTTATCAACATTTTCAGTACAAACTTAGTATATTTTCCTAATTTTATGATGATTGCCTTAATTTAATGCTCTTACATCCATATCTACTCATGATGTAATGTTTCAATACATGTATTTCATCTTATTTACAGAAATTTAAGTTATGATGACCTATATATAAGAATTTCAGGGTTTTATTTTCTTGTAGGCCTCAAGGTGTATGGGAGCACACCTGCCAAAGTGATATTGCTAACAGCAGGACAACATCAACAATTTATTGGGAGTCAGACATGCCAATTGTTGTGGAGCCTTCACAGGAACAAATATATCTGCACCAGATTCATTGAAGTTTTTGGTGAGTTATGTTAAATGGATGTCCCTTTTTCCATTGTGTTTTTTCTCCTCCCCTTTTTTACTTTGCATGATTTTCTATTTGCTTTAGATTCAGTTCTATGCAGGTGACAATCACTAGCCAAACACACTTCTAAATAGCAGCAACTTCAACAACATTATGTGCCGGCCAGTATGAAAATGATTTAGAGGTGTCCTTCTTAGTGTTCTTAAAATACATTATCCTTGCATATTGTTTTATCAACAGATGGGATCAATATGGGTATAGAATTTCATTGTTTAAGTTTCCCAACTGATGTGGTTCAGTTTACAAAGATTGGTCCATACATTTGATGTTACCTGATGAGTTGCCTCCCTTAAGTCTATCTTGGATTTCTCTATTCTAGGATAGATTTGACCTTCTTCATGAAATCAGTGAGAGAGTTCTGGTCAGTTTATATATGCAGTGCATCGTTATTATTCTTTCAAGTACTTAGGATATACATTCTGCAGCTATTGTACAAGAAATTCAGCTTGGCTTCTTTTACATCTTTTATTCACTACTATTTCAGATTGCATGAAGAGTTGTATTATTTGTGCTCTCAGATATCTCTGATATCACCAGGCACTAACAAGACAGGGTGTATTAGCTATGAAAAATGATGAAACTGACATATTATAAAGAAATTGTATGTTTCAGAGGAGAAAGTAATACATGAAGTATGAAGCTGTCTCATAGCTGTTGCTCTGTTTGATAGCTTTTGGTCATCGATAAATTCAATAAATCATAGGAAACAAACAATTTTTAATTTTAAACTTCTTAAGGTTGCGTTTTGTTTAGAATTGGTCAAAGTTTTGAAAATAAGAAGATTTTCCCTTAATCAGACTGCTATTTGAATTCTTAAGGTCTCACTGGATAGTTTCGTATTTTGACACCCCCCTAATTTTTAAGGAAGAAGGCATGAACCTAATTATCACAAGCCTAGCATTTATAAATTCACACATAAGCTAAATCTATAATGTGGTTCAGATTTACTTTGAGTTAGGCTTGGAAATAGGTTGGCTTGTTGGTGACTGCCTGTCACAGTTAGATTTGCACTGGAGATCAAATGCGTAACTTAGGCTGCAGATGAGCTGTCGACTTGGCTTACGTATTTATGTGTGTCTGCTACAGAGGTAAATATCTAAAAATCTAGATGGTTGAGGGGTGATGAAACGTATGCTAATTTGTTATAGTACTAGTGAACTTGATTCATGCATAAGGCACATACTGATTCTTTTAGCTGCCTTGTCACAGAAAAATATTCAAAATAGCTATTTCTTGTCAAAAATGAATGTAAAATTTAGGGGTTGGTGGCAGTGTTGGTTCAGTATAAAAACCACCAGTTGCATCAGGAATTAACCTGATTACTGCAGTCAAAATCTCACATGTATGCTTTCTACAAAAATCATTAGTTTGTTTTTATTTGTATCTTCAGTGTAAAATTATTCTCATTTTTCTGTAATTGGTCATCGTCGGATGAAAATTCACCAGATA
This sequence comes from Sinohyriopsis cumingii, assembly GCA_028554795.2. Classification (NCBI taxonomy): domain Eukaryota; kingdom Metazoa; phylum Mollusca; class Bivalvia; order Unionida; family Unionidae; genus Sinohyriopsis; species Sinohyriopsis cumingii. The sequence continues at coordinate 2,314,055 of CM068831.1, read as the reverse complement.
AACTGTCCAGTGAGACCTTGATTTCACATTGGAATGACTTGTGGCCGATAGAGAAGATGTTGTATGGAAGCTTGTCAACCATAGGAAATTGTCACTGTACAAAGATTTATGTGGCAAACTGTTGGGAAGCAAGTAAATATCGACATCGCGTTGTGAATATCTCTATTGTGTATTTAACTTTTATCCATGTTTGTAGATTTATGTGCGCATTAGTAAACAGAATATTACATAGTTAAATTTTGTCCATGATTATAGACTGTATTTTAAGATAATGCTTATTTGTAAGCAAGAAGTTTACTTGCATTTGAGTTCAGGATATTGGTTTTCCCTTGGAAATAAACAACAGAACGGTTTTAATCCACATGATTTTTTTTTTCTTTTCTGGCGAATCTTTTATCGGACAAAACAATAAAATATCTAATTAATGAAATTTAATTTTCCGCTTTATAAAATCTCGTTCATTTTATAAGAAAGTTCAATTGATTGACGGGCATAAAATAAGTAATTTACTGTAAACAGAAAATCGTCTCTTCGGCCCACTCTCATATTTACCGAAATTGTTTCAGGAAGAAACAAAATAAGAAACACGCAATTTTAATTGAGCAGATCGTGAATTGAAATATGTAATAGTCTAGCGAAGACCTCTCTGGGTCATAAATACATCGCCACTAATTGGCAAAATTTCGGGGAATAAAACGATATTTATATGCGGCTTACCATATGTTCTGCTATGCTAATCGCACGTTTTGTAATATTCATCGATAATTTTGCAGTTTATTCTCTGCTCTAGAGGAATTTATGGTTGCAATAAAACGGTTGTGTTATTTCGTATTCGTCAGGATATCAATTTCATTTAAATGTTAGTACAAATAGGTGCGGTAGTAATGGTATGTTCAATACAAGTTTGTTATTAAAATCTTCAATTGTCGCACATGTAATTGCATCACCGGTATTATTCAGAATACTTAAAGTTTAATAGTACGGTGACAACGAATTTGCATTGGGCTATACAAAAGTCATGCATATTATTTCAGCAGCTATAACTGGTACCGTAAAATGTTTTATACTCTTTTTGCTACATAATAAACGTGACTTTTTTAAAAAAATGCAGCTTTAGCTCAGTATTCAAGGAGATTCGACATTGTGTTATATTCGAATACTTTGCACCTACAAGACGATTACTTTATTTTTTTTTTCCTATACCAAATAAATCCCTTATCAAGACGAATTCAACACGTGTATTAATCAAATATAGATCAATATGACATTAATGTTCGGTACGTTGACGGAACAACACAGGTCATCTATAAGTATAAATATATATATGTCCGATCTATTTTTCTTCTCATTCCGATTTTAAACTCCATTGCCCGTCTGTTCATATTTACAACTTTACTTGTAACCGGCATCCAATAACCAACAGTGTGGAGAGGTATAAGTAAACACTAAAATATAATACCTCTCTCCTCTTCTTGAATTCTTTTTCTACCATTGACTTTAATGTTGTTTTACAAAATTAATGGAAGAGGAGCGTATGGTGATGATCATAGGGGAATTTCAATATTTAATCAAATTAGAGTTCACTATTTCAGATCTCTTTCTGCACTTCACCGTGGAATTGTATTCATTGGTCTCAAAAGGGAATGAGACAGAGACATAGCTAGTAGGACAACATTTAGGATGGGTATGCATGATAGTAATAAATGGATAGAGCATGTTTGGTAACACTGTAGACCATGAAAAGTTGTGTGTACTTACATCCCAGATAAGAATAATATAATACTAATCATCACACAACTGACAGAGTATAAGGAACCTTGTAAATGTTGAATAGCAACTTATGACATTTGCCATTAAAATAAAGTACATGCATGGCGTGGAGCACGGCGGGGTTCTAAAGAGGAAGTACATACATAGCAATATTAAGAAGGGTGGGCAAAATGTGTACCACTTACTCCATGAGTTATGTATTGTTCCTGAAAGCGATTTTCCACATGTACAATTTTAACATATTGTAAAACAAGAATTGCCACAACTTTGATTAAAATTAGGTGATATGAAAGTAGTTCTGGTTGCAAAAAGATGTAATAAAAGTAGCAGATAGACGGATTTCAACAGACCATTTACCATCTGCAATGATGTAAACAGTTATAACATGTTCCCATTCCAACAGAGAAAAATTGATAGACGAAATTTAAATATTCTGAACATTGACATTAGTTAATCTTCAAACCTGGATATTGATTAAAACGGAAGCTAATTCTTATAGTTTGTTATTTCCAGTTCTATATTGACCACTTGAGGTCTCAAATGACCACTTGAGGTCTCAATTGACTACTCGAGATCTGGAGCAGCAACAACTAACAGTCTAGCATTTGCAGAAAGCAACTGTCTTTTGAAATTATTTGATCCCAACAGGTGTAAAGTATACTTAATTGAAAATGGTTAAAGTATGAAAGAATTTCAAAGAATAAATGGAGAGTTTAACGAGAGCAAGTACACTGTGCTGCTTGAATTCAAGACTGATAGAACAATGTTGGTAACTATCGAAGCAAAGTAACTTATATGTATACACACATATTCATACCGATTTATATACTTACCCCAGTGCCTCTACACTCAGATGGGTTCGATGCCCGGCCGAGTCATACCAAAGACTTACAAAAATGGTACTAACAGCTGCCTCGCTTGGCGCTCAGCATTAAAGGGTTAGTGTTAGGACTGGTCAGCCTGGTGTCAGGATAATGTGACTGGGTGGGACATCATACTACATGTCTGCGGCATGATGACCCAGTGCTAGACATGACTATAAACGGCCACACTGCAGACATCGTAGCGATATGAGCAGCAGAGAGGGTGAACAGACCACTTAAGGGAGTGGTCACCCTTGTGTTTGGACCAAAAAAAAATAGTGACCCTTCATAGAGGTCAATACCACGTCTACGATTATTGTTTGTCCCAAACAGAATTGTAGACGCCCCTCTCTGCTGCTATCCATGTTGTAAAATAAATTTTAAGTTTGATGAATATTTTTTTTTTCATCTGAATCATGGGAATCTCCATCTGTTTCATCTTTATTTGTTTCATCTTTATTTGTTCTATGTTTCAAGTAATATTCAAGTTCTGATGATGGTTTTTCTATTTTTGGATTTATGTTCTTTCTGTGTTTATAATATATCATCAAACTTTTGTATCGATCTACACCGCAATTTTTGCAAATCTGATATAATCCTCTAACTCCGTTGTTACATCCAACACAACTTCGTGGACCAGCATGAGAATTTTTCTTTATAAGATAATTATGTTTCTTGCAATATTCTCCACGGCATCTTTTGTTGCATTTATCTGTTGTTCCTTGACGTAACCACGCACAGTTGTTCATTATATGAACGATATCTTTTTAATTACATTTACACCCCTTCTGCTGATATTAATTAAATCATTATGTTATAATAAAATGATACATCCAGAATCTCATACTGCAAGAATAGCTCGAGAACGATTAGAAGCAATTAAAAAATTTCTTCCTGTCAGAGACTCATTCAGAAAAAATCTGCAAGCGCAGCAAGAAGCACAAGTTGAGTACGAAGAAGAAACTAAAAACCTGTTTAAGCCCGTCACTGCAGTCATCAAAGAAGATCTTCTTCCGGTATCAAAACAAACTGCAGCGCAGACTGAAAAAATAGCAAGAAGAACTAAACAGACAAAGATTTTACGAGATCTTCCAACTGATATAGCTGCGGCTCAACCTCCACCTGTTGGTGAAGAAATACTTGAGGGTATTGGTAAAATTCGTGCTGAAATAGGTGAGATGAAAGATCATGTATCAGAAACAGAAACAGGACAAATCAAGGAAAAGGTTCATATAAAGGATAAATTTAATGAAAATCATATTAATTACATAAAGGAAATTAAAAATATAGATAAATTAGCTGAATATGCCGCACAGAGTTATGATCATCGAAAAGAAATTTTAAAACCGATTATGGCGATGATAGTATAAGTCGTGAAAATTGGTACAAGTGGATATTTCGTATATATTATGATGTTGACCAAGCTAGAAACAATGATACTAAATATATTGCATTTATTAATGCAATAGATAAATTTTTTGATCGACTGCAAAAACAACAACAGCAACAACAAATACAACCTTCTTCTCCACCACCGCAGCAACAGAAACAAACTCCGCCACCGCAGAAACAGAAAAAACAAACTCCACCAACGCAGCAACAACCTCGACCGCAATCTCCAGAAGAAGAATTTTACGATGTATCGGGTGCTACTGGCAGCGGTCTGGGAAATAATTTTGTTTGTCCTGATAATATCATCAATGATGTGTCACGGTTAGAAGTTCTCATAGGAGGAAAACGTGCCGGAAATAATTCACCAGAAATAATTAATGAAGCATCTGATATTTGCCAGCGATTATTTCGTGGCGGCATCATGGATATCGGAGTTTACCGAGAACTTATCGATGAACTTGTTGATGACTAGTTGTTAGATAAATAGTAAATAAAAATAAGATGATAATACATAATAATCATCGCAAACCTGTACAGGTCAGAGCGGTAAACTCACGATTACCAATCCATAGGGTTATTTACGGAGATGGACTTGGTGATGTCATTCAGGGTCTATTTAGAAGGATGGCTCCAAAAGCAATACCGATTGCAAAACAATTAGGTATGAAGGCTATTGAGGCTGTTCGTGAAAAAGCTCCTGGTGCAATTGTCAATGTTGCTGGTAAGGCGTTCTCGGCGATCAAAGAAAGACTAGCACGATTACTGCGACGAAAACAACAACCACCAGTAAAATTACCAAGTACTGAGGTGATGCCTGCAGATGTCAGCAAAATAATAAATCAAGCTGCAAATCAAAAACTAGCGGAATTATCTGAAGAAGCGGAAAAAAATATAACAGCAAATTTAATAGCAGGAAGCGGTCTTCGTCGACGATGATCATCATTTGGAAAAATGATAATTATAATAAAATGTTTAAACGCATATCCGACCCAGCATTTGACATGGATACACCGGTCCTCAAAGATGAATCGGTGCGTGATTATCAATTTTATTCCTATGACGCAAGACAACCAAATGATCGGGGGAGAATCGAATTACAGGTTTACGATACAAGTAGATATTTTTTACCCGCTGAGGCGTTTATTGAGGTAGAAGGTAGACTTGTAACGAATGTTGTAGCTAATACGCCATATGCTGCCAATTTGCGTGTTGGTTTTGTCAACAACGGAAATATGGCACTGTTTGATAGCGCCACATACATGATTGATGGAAAAAATATTGAATCGATTCAGAAGGATGTTGATGTTGCTACAACAATAATTGGTCTAGCGAGATATTCTGACGACTTTACAAGATCAGCCGGTCCAACAATGATGTTTGCCAAGGATATTACTGACAACGCTGATCATGTTCAGTATATTAAGTTACGGACACCACAAAATACTGCTGATAATCCACAACCGGTTGATTTTGAACACGAAGACATACCGGGTGCTGCTTTTGATATTATAAAAAGTGTTAGTGCGACTTACAACCTAGGATTTGCAACACGCCGAGCAGCGTTGTCAGGAGGAAATATAAATTTTTCGTGTGCAATTCCATTATCTCACATCTTTGGATTTTGCAGAAATGTTAGAAAGGTAATCTTTGGAGCTAAGCACACAATTGTGCTCGTAAGAAAAAATAATGATAATGATGCAATCTGGCGAGGTGCTGGTGTTGCTGAGGGCAAAGTAAATATATCAAAACTCACATTGTGGATGCCAGTAATGACACCATCTATCACTGAAGAACAAAAATTACTATCTTTCATGGATTAAGGCGGTAAATCATTGATATCATGGTTAACAGTAACCACAGATGCTGTTCAAAGCAATATTAATGGTTTATTTACATGGAATATAGCATCACAACAGGGTGTTTCTGCGCCACGACATATTTTTATCGCGCTGCAAGATAATGCTCGGACGAATAATCAAGAACGTTCACATATGATATTTGATAACCTTGGAGTTAATGAAGTTTCCTTGCGGATAAATGGACATCAAGAACCGGCTGAGGATATATTGTTAAATTTTGATCAAAATCATGTAGCGCGTGCATATCATCGTTTGATGTCATTTATGGGACGTGATCAAAATAGAGATACCGGTTTGCAAATATCACAACTAGATTTTACAGGTCTATATCCGATTTATTATTTTTCGCTGGAGCATCTTGATTTATCCAAGCAATCTGTCGTTGATATACACTTTCGAGCTCATGTTACTAACCCTCTTCCTGATATACCTGGTCCACCACTTGTTCGCGGCTTCTACAGAGCAATCGCGGTCATACTTAGCGATAAAGCCATATTACTTGAAGGTGGTAGTGGTCGAATGAGAGTCGTTGACGCACCAGTAGAAAATCTTTAATTATTCAGAAAAAATATTATTTATATAAAAATGTCGTATAGTCATGTTAATGTTACTCTGACCCCCGGTCAGATCAAGAAGCTTCAATCAAAAACCGCCAGCAAATGCGGAACTAAAATATCACTAAAACGAGATCAGATTAGTGGTGGTCCAAACAAATTATCGTTGACAAATAATCAGATTAAACATTTCAATAAAGCTCTGGAATTAAAAACTGGAGTTCAAATACATCTTTCTCCGAGCGCCAGCAAAGACACGATTAAAATAGGTGGATTTTTCCCACTATTAGCTGCAATACCAGCACTACTTGCAGCAAAAGCAGCTGCGTTACCTGCGATAGCCGCATCTGCTGCTCCAGCCGTAGCAAAAGCAGTCGCGTTAGGTGCTGCTGGAGCACCGGGTAAAAAAATTTTTGATAAAATTACTGGTGGACGATATAGCAAAAAAAAGGGACGCGGTCTAAGATTGCCAGGATCTCGTTGGGGGAGAGGCCTAAGGCTTCCAGGATCACTTCGTTAGACGTTCCAGCATCAAATTTTGATTTACTTGATGCTGCTAAAAAATTAAAAATAAAAGCCTTTAGAGGTGTTTTTATGCGAGATCAATTACCGAAACAACCAAACAAACATGAAACAGGTATTATTAATCTCGACGAACGTTCCGGACCCGGTACTCATTGGACCGCATACGCGGTTGATCCACGTGGAATCGTTTATTTTGATTCGTACCGGTTAGCTCCACCCGTTGAATTTATCAAGTGTGTTGCACCACTTCACGCAACAACCTCTGGTTGTAAAGTTTGGTATTCAAAGCTACCCACACAAACAATGACAGATCCGCCAATATGTGGCCGTGAAGTAATTAATGTACTCGACGCTATATCAAAATCATCCAAACCACCACATAAAGTTGTGCATGATTACACAAGTAACCGATTCGTTGCGCGTAAAGCGTTTTAAACAACAGGTCTTATTATAATGGTTGATATTTACGGAAGAAGATCTTCACGCGTTAAAAAAAAACCCGGCGACGTTGATCTGTCGAAGTATGTGACTAAAGATGACCTGGCTGATATCATGAGCCTGGCTGGAGTTGACCCAGATGAGGTTGTTATTTTTCAAGATCGATATGGTAAACTAAAAACGAGCAATATCAAATGGAATGATATAGTTCGGCGAGTACTTAGTGCAGTTACGGATAGTATTCCCGTGTTTACTGATAGCGGCAAAATTAGAGATTCAAGTGTATCGTTAGCAACAATTAGAAATGAAATTGCAAGAAGCGTTGCTAATCGTGTGAAAAACACCGGTGACACAATGACAGGTGAACTCAGCATGAACGGAAATAAAATAGTAGTTTTAAGAGATCCAACATCTGACGAAGACGCAGCAACAAAAATATACGTCGACAACGTGGATGGAAAACTATCCACGCTGCGAGCCGAATATGATGTTCACGTGGGCTCTTTTGCAAGATTTCGAAGAAATTTTCAAAACACCGGCGAATCCATTGATAAATTCTTCGGCACTCCGCACGCCATTGATATAAAACTCGTTGATATCAAAACTAACCTAGACACGATCAAACGAACACAGCAAGACATCGTAGCGGGAATTCCTGAGATCGTCAATAAAACCAATTTGATTAAAATTCCAGCTGGAATAACTCCCGGGCATATCACAAACATCGTATGCACGGTATCATCGGGCTTTGCAACATGGTCCAAACAAAATAATACAATCAAATATACCGCAACAACCACTGGCGTGTATAGGCTTTCTGTGTTCAGTGCTGCAAAATTTGAAATATTTACAACGTTTCCATGGCGTCATTCCACCGACAGGTTTTCCGGGGTTGTATCTGTTATATTAAATAGCGGAACCGAAGAAATATTTATTCTGGAAGCAGCTGATGAGAAATTAACCACAACATCTTACTGGTGGTGTTTGGAATTTGTAGCTGAAACACCTCAATTGGTTACTGCATACAAATATATGGACGGTGCACAATACAGGTACAATCAAGCACGTGAATGGCAGGCGGCGCTAAAAGATCAAGTCGATCAATATACAGTAAAAGTAAAAAAATATCGACGACGATTGGTTGTCATTGATGTGATTGTTTATTCAGTATCCGCTGTTGTTGCTGGAACGGGTGTTATATTATCAGCGATGACAATGATGGCACCAGTAGCTGTAACTATTTGTATTTCAGCAGCAACAACTATTGCAGGTGTGCTTAATATCATCACAAAAAAATATGTACTTGCACGAACGAAAAATTATCCGATTACAAAATAAAATTACATACAGCGACGGTAGCATACTCGAAATTATCCTCGTTGTTATCAGCGAGTCTCAGTGATGGAATTATATCTGATTTCGAATTTTCAATGATGACCAAAATATACGACGAAAGTATCGGTATTAAAGATACAAGTATTAATAATGACAGAATTACTCCAGCAGATCGTGACCAACACAACTCCGCCAAAGATAACGATGATCTCGGTAAGTTCAACTAATCCTGAATTTAGTGTTAATTTTCCTACTGCAATTCCAGTAAAAGAAATAGCACTAGCGCAATTACGGGTATATTACAGCTGGCCAAATATCAGATCAAAATCATTTAATGGTACACCAGCAAATAATTCACTTGTATTTGCTAACAAGAACAAACCCGATGGAACACCTGACTGGGTTGTTGTTGGAATACCAACTGGCAGTTACGAGATTGAAGAGATCAATGAGGAATTTGCGCGTAGAATAAAATCAATAACGGGAAAAGAAGCAAAAATATCAATTAATGTTCATGAACCGACCCTGTCCTCGACGATTGAAATAAACTCGCCTGATTACGTCGTTGATATTTATCAATCCACGATAAGATCCGTACTAGGTTGGCCTGATATCATGCCAGAATATCATGGACCATCAGAACCGAAGTTAGGTGAATTTCTCACGGATGAAGCAAAACTTATAACAGTTCCAGGATATCGATTTTCTCGCCAGTATCCAGCATGGAGAGATTCTGTTGCTGCTGCTGGTGGAAAACTTATCACACCAGTATTTCCTCATTTTGTTGTTGTTGATGTGACAGCTTCAACCACAACTGTTGGTGAGGAATATGTCAGGATTATATCCGACGAAATTAAGGCCGAGTTTACAAATACATTAACGACATTAACACAGTTGTTTAAAAAATTATATCCTGGAGTATCCTAATAACAATCTGAAAGAAAAAATTATTGAAACAATACAACATCTGAATCGAATTATATTAGATCTTAAATACGTTAATCGATATTTTACTGATGTTATAAATGAAAGCGTTCTTCCACTTAAGACGGGTAAAAGTACTAGACAAACCTATCTTGATCATTATAAAAAAAACTGAAGCGGATTTATTAGATTTTATACTACCAGGATTTGCCACCGACGATTTGACAAAATCACTCAAGGATCTTATCAATGAAAACTTTCTTAAAATAACCGATGCATGGAAAAAAATAACTCCACCGGAGTTTGTTCTTAGATATGATAATGATCCACATGGCGGCGGAAGACACGTATCTCCGGGAATCGCTGATATAACACCGACGGTCGCGGTTAATCTAGTTTGTGACGTAATCGATGGCAGCTATCAAATAGATCTCGGAAGATCAAATCAGGCTCAACAAGGATACATCCTGTACACGTTCACACCACAAGTTTCCCCTGGAAGTTTAATCGTGCAAGAACCAACTAATCCTGTGTATTTACGGTGTCACAATAATATGTTAACACGAATAAATTTTAAACTCACAGACCACCTTAATCGCTTAATTGACATACGTGGAGGAGAACTTGTGATAAATCTGTATGTGAAATCGTAGATCTTTGATCTTAATACCAGCACGTGAGGGTTTTTATACACGAGGATTTCAGACTCAAATTTTCAGAAAAAAAAATAAATAAAAAAATATTTTATTACTAGTACAAATTAATCAGATTGTATGTTTGGTACAAATTAATCAGATTGTATGTTTGGTACAAATTAATCAACCTTGCAAAAAAAATATTTTTTTTCTGAAAATTTAATTCTAGCCCACACGTGGTCAGCGTTGACAGGGACCCCAGTTACCAAAACTTTCATTTTCATTATCACCAGTAACGGGGTTACTTTGGATCGTTTCATCAGTAACGGGGTTACTTTGGATCGTTTCACCAGTAACGAAGTTACTCTGGATCGTTTCACGATCTAACATAATTTTTCTTAATTGTCTTATACGAGTATTAATCGTTTTCTTTGCCTCGTACTCGTGGGATAATAGCGATTTAATTCTTTCTACGGCGGCAGAGAGAGGAACGAACTCCTTCACATGATCATCTTCTACGGTAGTTACCGACTGAAACATTGCCGCCTGAATCCGTTTCATGAGTTTGTATTCAGATGATAGTGTGTGTGTTCCCTGGTTTTTACGTTCTTGTAAAATCTCAAAATCAGAAATTATTTTTTCAGGATTTAGTTCATCAGATATATTAATTCCATCTTTTTTCAATTTTTTAATAGCAACAATTACAACATTGATATTTTCATGGTTCATTATATAATATATAAATCTTTAAAATAAAAATATTTATCCCTAGAACCCCTATCGAGTCTTTAGCGAGTTCGTCGGGATGTTTCAAGGACAGCACAACATATACAATGAATGAAGAGCCCCTATCGAGTGTATTAGCGAGCTCAGATTATGAATGAAGAGCCCCTATCGAGTGTATTGGCGAGCTCAGATTATGCATTGGACGGCACAAACATATAACTTAACTAAGGACAGTACAAACATATACGCTCAGCAAAAATCCCACCCACAATAATTAATCCAGTGGGTGATACGAAAATGTATCAACCACCAGTCAATATTGTGGTTGAATTTTGCTGAGCGGGGGGGGGGGCGGTTTGCGGTTCCCCCATTATTATAAAATCGCAATTATGCGCACCACCAACAAATTGTCAGCCATGGGGATTCGATCCTGGACCGCGAGCGTCACAGTCCAATACCATACTGATTGAGCTATCGAACCTTGTTACGAAGATATGTTTCGGAAGTTAATATATAGCTAAGGAACCAATATTTACACTAAAACAGCAGTTTCTGAATAATAACAGTTTCTGTATTTATAACAACAGTTTCTGAATATAAAACAGCGTTTTTCCTAAGCAGACTGCGAATCAATAATAACAGCAGTCCTAAGCGGTATGAACACACCTGCAGATCGATTTATACCATAACAACGGTTTCTGTTCTGTACCTGTATTACAGCTTCCTTGCGGATCAATAACATTGTCATGATTTCTCGTAATGTTGTATGATGGGAAATATTTAAAACCATAAATGATACTTCTACGAGTAATTAATTACGACGTAATTAGTTAAACTGACTAATTACGATCATAAAAAAATAAAAAATCTACGAAGAAAACTATATATTACAAAGTAATCTCCCTTTAATATAATCAAAAATGCAGTAGTATGCGATCAGATAGTACTGGGTCCCCTCAAATAATAAATGGTTTTGATAGTTTATCTCGTTAACAATACTGAAAGGTAATTTTCTGTTTATGTTTTTTCGAGAAAGTAGATCTGATTATATTTTCTGCGACGTATTTTACCACACGCGAGTCAATATCAAAATATTTAGCAGCTGAATGCATCGAACGAAATATTATTTCTTCACCAGTTTCTCTGTTTGTAGAATTTACCGCCCTTCTAGAAACTGTCTTACATCTTCCTGTATTACCACGTGCAGAGTTCTCGCTTTGCGTGATAGCTTGTAAATTGGATAGGGAGTTATTTTGAGGATTCCCGTCAAAATGATCAATAACAAAACCATCTTTGATCACTCCAAAGAAACATTTGTAGATGAAACGATGATAATAATAATGTTTCTTCCTAACAGTAAACATCAGATAACCAGCATTAGTAACATTACCAACTGGTCTCTTCAACCTACAATTTCTGATGATACCATTAATATTTGATTCATAGTTTGTTATGACTGGATGTGGGACAAATTTATTTTGCTCCATTATAATAATATTATTTTGTTTAAATCATTGTTTGTCTGAAATCTTGATATATAATCCTCCACGGATTTTATAGCGTTTTCACCGTTATTATTTTTTTTTGTCATAATATCTTTTAAGTTCTCTGAACCGTTTTCCACCGCACTTTCCACATAATCCTGTTTTTCCCCGCACTCCAATACCACACCGCAGACATGGTATTGGTCCTAGACTTCCTCGTCGTATGTTTTGTAAGTGCATCCAGCAAAATTCCTTTCTGCAGGATTTGTTGCATCGATTTACTGAGCCGATCATCAACCATCTGCATTGAGACATTGTATATATAATATTTTTTATTTTAAATATTTGTTTTAATTATATGAACGAATTTGAGAGATTATCCCAAACTAGGCCTGTTAAATATAAATTCAACCTCGACAGATTATCTCCAGACTTGCCAGTGCGAGATTTGGTTGATCCGAAAAATAAAAGTCTGATCTCGAAAATTCACGACGCCAAGAAAGAATTTTACACGGATGGTGCATCTCATACATGGTCAACGTTCAAGATTATACGCAACGCTGACAAAGTCACGGACGCCACAATGAATGACAAGCGAGCGGCAACTATCATCAACTACATCGCTGAATACGAGGACAATCAAAAATATTTCTTCAGAGTAAAATTTATTGTATTAACAGAAACAGGTAGTTGGATTATCCGTGACAAATATGATCCTGTCCTTGGTAATAATAAAACTGTCATATTAAGTAAAAATTCCAGACCGGGTCTACTGACGGGCATTGACAAACCGTATTATGAGCGACAGCGGTTATTTATGGAATCTATGAGATAAATAAAAAACCCAACGTTGATAAACTAGCGCCGATGAAATTTTCAAGGTTAAATTGTGTAGCCGAACGAGTAATAGAACACTTTACAAACGCGATGCGTGGAAATGGATTAACTGATTTAAGGCGTGAAAAACCAAACTCGTGGGCTGATTCAGTTAAGGATACTGGTGCTACAATAAAAGATGTTGCTGAACTAGGAAAACTATTAAAATTTCCAATAACCGTAACGACAATAACGGGAGAAATTCTGTACGATTCTAAATATAAATCGAAAGGAGCTCCAATAAATATTATCGATCATAACGCATGGACTAACGCAGTAACAATATTTCCACGTGATCGAACTGTTAGATTTTACCCCCCAGATACGAGTATATTTGATTTTATTAAAGAAATAAGTAAAACCGATCCTGTATCGGTATGGTTATTTAAAAGTAATGAGGAAGGTGAATTTGATCAGTTTGTCAGACCAAACGGTGAAATATATCGAACAGAATCCCTCCATGACGAGATGAAAAATCTCGCGGAAAAGTTTTTAGAGTGCAAACACGCGGAAAATACTGAAAAATTACTAACTAATTGTTTTACCGTTCCATCTGTTGCGGCTCATTTCGCTAGAGAAAGAAATTCATGGAAACCAACACGATTTGATTTACTCGAGGACGTACGCGCAAGTTGCGTCGAATACGGACATGGCGGATTATGGAATACCAAATATAATTACAATGATGTTATTTCGGTTGATATGGTGCATGTTATCCAGGAAGTTTTCTGGGATACGGAGATTGTTCTGTGTGCTTTGAAAGATTTGGTCACCCAACAAACGAGATGACGCGAGTGGCAATTAATGGACCATTACCTGATTTTGATCTGACTGGATTCGCCTGTATTGGTATCATTCGAGTTTAACGAAAATCTTCACAAGATTTGTTATGTTTGGTTTGGTAGACATTTTTGTGAAAAACGTTGGGCACCTATAGTTTTGTTACGATATATGCTAGATTGTATGATACTGACATCGTTGGTGATCAGTGAGGCGATTATATCATATCATGCACAGACCAAAGTTTGGTTGCCCATGTCAGATTCTGAAGTTATTAGCGAGTTTAAGGAAAAATATCCTGATATTTCCGAAGATGATATTCCTAATAAACTCAAAACCGCAAAAGATCTCGGTAGAAAAATTATAGGAAAATTTACTCAAGGTGGTGCATATGATTATAAAAGACATCACGCACGATTAATTTTAGATGATGCCGAGTACGATTTTATAATTGCTGATACAACAGCGAAAAATATATTTGTAAATCGAGAAAGTGTTTATTTATCCGACGGAACAAAATTGGGTACGATCGTTAGTTACATAAATGACGTCTCCTCACAATATACTCATCTAAGATCTTCCATGTTGGCTTATGTTTCTATAAATTTATTATCGATGATTAATAGATTTCCTGAGACCGCAGTCAGAGTCGCAACAGACTCATTTTATATTTCAAGTAAATATTTAGAACCTGTTATGAAATTTACAAGTAATGATGAACGATGGGGTTCGTGGAGAATAAAAAAGGAACTATTACACAATTATGCAGAATCAGCAGATGTTCCAATGAGAGATTTTTATCGTAAGGGTAATAAAATATCAGAAATGTCGAAAGCACCATCGTTGAGTGATCCAATAACCAGATATAAGACAGTATATCTCAATGGACCTGGTGGATGCGGCAAAACGACTCGAGGGATTAATGTTTTTAGAAATTCAGATATAATCGTGCTGACACCCACACATAGGCTTGCACGTGAGATGAAACAGCGGCAAGTACAATCGTGTACGTATCATAGTTTCTTTCGGTGGCGCGGAGATACATGGACTCCTGAACGGATGGGAGAAAAATATATACCTAAAATAATTATTTGGGACGAGATATGCACGGTGTCATTGGATACATTAAAAATGTTTTTTGATTGGTTGTTGACGAAAAATACCGCTATAATAATGTGTGGCGATCATGGTCAACCGCCGCCTTTTGTTGGACCATCTCCACATGATTGGTTAAAAAATTTCGTTGATTATTACGAAGAAATAGATGATGATCATAGAGCTCTTGATGCAAATTTGAGGGAGTTTAAAAAATTAATCAGATTACAATCAAACAAAATTCAGTGTGAAATAATACGTGGAGTGATCTCAGAGACCTCAATAAGTGATTTTTTAAATTTATGGAGACCCACCGATTTGATCGTAGCAAGTAGAAAAATAATCAGAGACGCTTTACAACAACAGTTATTTCAACTACATAAAGAAAAATACTCAGAATTACCCGTACCGTTGTGTTATAGACCATCAGATACACGAAAACAGAATATTAATGTTGATATTCCAGGACAGACTGAGAAGCAAAATCTCGTATTAAATGATATTGTCGCTGTTGATATCAGTGTGGTCGAAGATGCAATACACGCTGACAAATCTCCATGGGTGTTGGGATACGCTATGACGATCCACTCGTCTCAGGGATTAACTATTTCTGATACACGAGTCTGGATTGTAGACGATCGCATCGAGTGGTCAAATTTAGTTTATTTAGCGGTATCGAGGGTCAGAAATATATCTCAATTACGTAGAATTATAATTCCTGAAATCGTTGATAAATTTAACATCATCGATGATGATATAATAAGAAAAAAACTAATCGGATACAAACAATCTGATAAAAAAATAAACGCGACTTTGATCTTGATGTTAAATTTATTATTTAGTTAAAACAGCACCAGAACAATCATTGCGCCAGTTGCAATTGCATAATGCTGTGGAGGTATTCGAGTAATGATTCAAGACAATTTACCGTAGATAGAAAAGATAATAGTCGCGGTCATACACGAGAAAATACCATGTTAACCTGTCTTGAGTGTAATCGAAATAGAGGCGCCAGCGCCTTGGGTGCTCGTTAAGTGATCGAAATCACTGAAGTGATTTTGGCGGTAGTTGTGTATCCGCGGGGATTATTTGTAGTTGTTCACGTACAAATCCACGCTGAGGAGCAGCCGAATCTAATCTGTAGATTGCAGGTCTACCTGAGGATCTTGTCACGGTAGATATTTTGTGTGTGGTAACACTCCAAATAGGATCAGTCGCTCTCGCTTTACCACCTTCAAGTTCACCAGGCTCATATAAATATCTATCTGTAACATCACCCAATATTTTTTGTTTTTCAACATCTTTTCGTTGTGTTGGTATATTTTTTTTTTGTAATTGCATTAATGGGTTTCATGTTGGTTGTTCGTGTAATCTCATTATTTAATGCAGCTATCACGCTTGGTAATCTTGCAACCCATTTGCGAGATCTTTTATACTGAATAAATTCCCTCGCGTATTGATATCCAAATAACCGCTCAGCGAGTGTTCGATTAAATCGCTCAACAATTGCTTGATCACGGTGAATTGCAGTATGACCTCGTCGTATTTTGGTATTATGTTGTTTCATCAACGATGATACTGGACCAAGAAATTCCTTACCAGGATCAACCTGTAGTAGCTGTGGCCATCGCAGACCACCTTGTGGTCCGAGTCCTCGTTGATAAATTCGTTCAAACGCATCGGCTACTTCAGATGATGTTTTCGCTGATAGCGGCTCTGCTTCTTTGTATCTACTTGCAACATCAGCTACGGTTAACGCGTATTTGTATGTTTTTCTACGCACAGTATCATGCGGTAAAAACAGAATACCAGCTTGATGAACTTCATTAGGAACACTGACATCGAAATTCGCGTACTGAATTCGTTTAGGACGTGGTAGATAAATTTGCCATATTGCTTGTTTGGATAACCACGTTTTAGCAGTAGAATGTTTAACCGCTGCTGCATCAGCAAGTTTACCAATTGCTTCTTTGCCTCTCCAGTATCCTCTTGGTGAATAATAAATCGATTCCATTATTAATTACCAGCCCCAAGCGCTAATTTACCTTTCATCGAGGATCTTACTAACCAATTAGCTAATGATTCTCTAATATTTTTATTTTTTATAGAATTTAATGCATGAATTAATTTCACATCTGCAATATGTCTATCTTGTAGATTTTGACTTTTATAAGCTACATCATGAGCATGACAAGCTCGATCAATAGCGTTTATTGGTTCCTCGCCTGGTTTTGGTTGATCTTGATTATCGAGCCTAATATCAAGTCTGGTACCAGGACCGCAATAATTATATCCCGGTAGATGTTTTTCTCCACTGTATTTAGCCCATGGAGCACCTGGAAACTTTGACATCAAATTAGCAATATCACCACCGCGCTTATTAGGTAAAAACGAAAATTTCTTTCTACCGCATACAGAACATTTTCCACCATACGCTATTTTTTTATTTTTTGTTGTAACCGTAGCTAAATCAGTAGTTGGAGTTTTAACTCTACAACGTAAGCAATATAAATTCATGACATAATATATATATACATATGGATATAATTCATTTCTCAGCAACAAGAAAACGAGAGCCAGTTAAACACCATCCTGCGCTACCAAATTCCATCAGAATTATTATCATTGGACCATCTGGATCGGGTAAGACGCAATTATTACTTAATCTGATAATGAGATGGTTGAAATGGGATAAATTGTATTTAGTAGCACCATCCGCTGATGATCAACGATGTTATGATGTACTTTAAGATTTCAATGAAAACGCACGATTACTGGATGAAGGTAATGATGTTATAGAGTTTATAACTGATATTGATGAAGCACCATCCGTAGATTCCATAGACGGATTTATTAATAATTTAGTTGTATACGACGATGTGATGCTAGATAAACAATCAAATCCAGCCAGAATATTTTCCCGAGGGAGACATAAAAATACAGACGTGATCTATGTTACTCAACGATATACACAAATTCCGAAAGTGATCAGAGACAACTGCAACATTTTAGTTGTGTTTAATGGCGTAGACACACACACACTTAGAAATATTCATCAAACTTGGTGTGGTGGTGACATGGATATAATTAAATTCAAAAATTTCTGTTCACGAGCGCAAGCTACTCCGCATGGATTTATAACAATAAATTTACATGATCCAAGAACAAGATATCGTGTGGGTCTTGATAAAATCTTTTAACGTTTCTGATGAGCAAATTGAGAGGGGGCATCTACAATTCTGTTTGGGACAAACAATAATCGTAGACGTGGTATTGACCTCTATGAAGGGTCACTATTTTTTTTGGGTCCAAACACAAGGGTGACCACTCCTTTAAGTGGTCTGTTCACCCTCTCTGCTGCTATATGATTGAAAAATTGTTAAAGCTACGTTAAAAATCCAAATCACACACACACACACACACACACTATAAACTGTCACACTGCAGATATCGTAGCGATATGACTGAAAAATTATTAAGCTGCGTTAAAAATCCAAAGCACACACACACACACACACAAAATAAGATAAATCTTATGAGACCTAGAAATGAGAAACTTGGTGATTTCTGTCAAAGTTTTTACCAACAAATCTGATGCAAAAACATATTGATTGTACATGTAATGGATGCGTAGATAATTTTTTTTGGACAGATTGTTTAGATAAAAATAATACGAATGTCATTGCTGTGAGTAATGGCAAGTGTTTTGATACGTCAACGAATTTTCACGATTTTTAAAAACTAATATAATCGTCTTAATTTAAAATAAAATTCAACAAGCGTGCACAGACATGTCCAGCGATTTTCAATGTACTAGGGATGGATGAGTTTTAACTAAATGTTCAGCATTTGAATTCGGTACATGCTTAGCTATTAATTAATTATAACGTCACGGCTCGTCTAGGTTGTCTTTAATGCATGAACATTCTCCTCATCTTACCCAGTTTTCATATTATTCAGCGAAATAATGACTGTGAATGTGATGAAATTGTGAGAAAACTTTTTAATCAAGTAGGCCTGTCACTTAACAGTTGACACTGGACACTGGCAGGTTCCCAGTGATTTTCAGAAGAGTACGAACGTGAGACAACATTTGTAGACAGAATGATATACTAAGAAGGTTTCAGCATGGACTTTTACACTTGTAAAGTTGATATGCATGGACTGGACGTAAATTATGATCAGAAAACTAATCTATCCAGTCTATATACTGCTTTCTATTGCATTACTAATTGGTAGTAAATAAATGAGAGTATCATTAAAATTACATTGCTAGTACTTGTACTGTTAGTACCATCAAACTTACATCGGTAGTATTTAAGTAGGTGTTTTACCTTAGTACCATTACATTTACATTACTAGTACTTACGTTAAGATATTACCGTAATTACATTGCTAGTACTTAACAGTTTTACCGTAACATCATTATGTGTGCATTGTTAGTATTTAAGCAGAAGTAATTTTAGTTCCATTACAGTGACATTAATTTAGCATTTAAGTGAGAGTATTACATTAGTACCATTACAATTATATTGCTAGTACTTACGGAGGGCTTTGTCCTTGCCCCCACGCTCTTCGGCATCTTCTTCGCAGTCCTGCTCAAGCACGCCTTTGGGACGTCCACAGAAGGGATTTACCTGCACACACGATCAGACGGCAGACTGTTCAACCTGGCATGACTGAAGGCAAAGAGCAAAGTGCGTGAAGTAACCATCAGGGACATGCTCTTCGCAGACGATGCTGCTCTAGCCACCCACACAGAAGCTGAGCTTCAGCGCCTGATGGCCCGCTTTGCTAAAGCATGCGATGAGTTTGGGTTAACCATAAGTCTAAAGAAAACAAACGTTATGGTTCAGGACGCAGACCCCTCAAGCATCATCATCAACAACTACGAACTTGAGGTGGTGAGTCAGTTCATGTACCTCGGCTCTACCATCACCAACAACCTCTCGCTCGATGCTGAGCTCAACAAGCGGATTGGAAAGGCATCAACAACTCTCTCCAGGTTGTCGCAGAGAGTGTGGAATAACAGCATGCTGACCCTGAACACTAAGATCACCGTGTCCCGTGCATGCGTGCTAAGCACTCTTATGTACGCCAGTGAAACCTGGACTCTGTACGCCTCACAAGAGAAAAGACTGAGCGCCTTTCACATGCGATGCCTCCGACGCATACTCGGGATCACCTGGAGCGATCGAATAACAAACAACGAGATGCACGAGCGTGCCAAGATTCCCAGCATGATCACACTCCTCCGCCAACGCTGCATCAGATGGCTGGGCCATGTACGTCGGATGGATGACGGACGGATCCCCGAAGACATTCTTTATTCGGAACTCGCCTCTGGCAAAAGGTCGATCGGACGGCCACATCTCCGCTTCAAGGATGTCTGTAAGCACGACAAGAAAGCCCTTGATATCGATGTCAACACCTGGGAAGAGCTCGCTCTAGACAGATCAAGCTGGCGACATGCTCTGATCACTGGTCAGAAAGCCGGAGAGGACAAGCAACGCTTGCTAGCTGATGAAAGACGATCGCAGAGGAAGAAGAAGCAGCTCCAACCAACACCTGACGAAACCTTCAAGTGCAGCAATTGCAGCAGGGACTGCCACTCCCGCATTGGACTACTTAGCTACAGCAGACGCTGCACAACCACCAACCGGGACATCTCTCATGGGCGCAGTTCCATCGTCTCTCGAGACTAACGGATGCCAACAATTTACGCAAGTGTAATACCTTAATACCGCACACTTACATTGCTAGTACTTAAGCAGGTGTATTAACTTAGTACCATTTCAAATATAGTAATAGTACTTATGTAAAGGTGCTACCTAAGTACCATTACAATTACATTACTAGTACCTAAGTGAAGGTATTACCTTGGTTCCGTAAATTATATTGCCAGTACGTGCTTAAAATTATTAGTTTTTGTCAATACAATTACAGTACTAGTGCTTAAGCAATTACAATTACATTTTCCATAATTTGAGTAAGGTTATTATCTTAGTTATATTGCTAGTACTTGTTACATTAGTATTACCTTGATACCATTACAATTACATTGCCAGTACTTGTTACATTAGTATTACCTTGGTACCATTACAATTACATTGCCAGTACTTGTTACATTAGTATTACCTTGGTACCATTACAATTACATTGCCAGTACGTGTTACATTAGTATTACCTTGGTACCATTACAATTACATTGCCAGTACTTGTTACATTAGTATTACCTTGGTACCATTACAATTACATTGCCAGTACTTGTTACATTAGTATTACCTTGGTACCATTACAATTACATTGCCAGTACTTGTTACATTAGTATTACCTTGGTACCATTACAATTACATTGCCAGTACTTGTTACATTAGTATTACCTTGGTACCATTACAATTACATTGCCAGTACTTGTTACATTAGTATTACCTTGGTACCATTACAATTACATTGCCAGTACTTGTTACATTAGTATTACCTTGGTACCATTACAATTACATTGCCAGTACTTGTTACATTAGTATTACCTTGGTACCATTACAATTACATTGCCAGTACTTGTTACATTAGTATTACCTTGGTACCATTACAATTACATTGCCGGTACTTGTTACATTAGTATTACCTTGATACCATTACAATTACATTGCCGGTACTTGTTACATTAGTATTACCTTGGTACCATTACAATTACATTGCCAGTACTTGTTACATTAGTATTACCTTGGTACCATTACAATTACATTGCCAGTACTTGTTACATTAGTATTACCTTGGTACCATTACAATTACATTGCCAGTACTTGTTACATTAGTATTACCTTGGTACCATTACAATTACATTGCCAGTACTTGTTACATTAGTATTACCTTGATACCATTACAATTACATTGCCAGTACTTGTTACATTAGTATTACCTTGGTACCATTACAATTACATTGCCAGCACCTGTTACATTAGTATTACCTTGGTACCATTACAATTACATTGCCAGTACTTGTTACATTAGTATTAGTATTACCTTGGTACCATTACAATTACATTGCCAGTACTTGTTACATTAGTATTACCTTGATACCATTACAATTACATTGCCGGTACTTGTTACATTAGTATTACCTTGGTACCATTACAATTACATTGCCGGTACTTGTTACATCAGTATTACCTTGGTACCATTACAATTACATTGCTAGAACATACGGACGAGCATTTCCTTAGTACCTTAGTACAATTATGCTGTTCATAATTAAATACAACAAACTCCAAAAGAGAGACTGATTTTGATATATTAACTTTGTTTCTACTTACAATTTTCCTACCTGCGCACACAAACACAAATATGCACGCACAACCACATACACGCCAGAAATGTATTAGCTTTATTATCAGATGTTACATGGTCAGTTCGAATGTCCTGGCATTCAGCTGTCCTTATCAATGTAGGTCCATGGCTCCATTTTCCCGACTCACATCCAAATTCAAAAAGTTACCGCTTTAGCAAATGTAGGACATCCTCTGGAAAGGCAGGCCTAAATTGTCTGGCTATTACTAAAGTTACATGAATATGATATTTTGTTTATTTTTTTTTAATTTTTTTTTCTAATTTAAATTTTAATACCTCCGAGCCCCAGTAAGCAATGCCGACGGTGTAGGTATATAAAAATCTCAAGGTGTAAGGTATAACAATTTATAAAATATATCAAATGTATTACATAATTTCATCGACAAATCGTAACTTCTTTCGAACAAATACAATCAATGACCTATTCTCAGCTGCCAATTGCTATTTCATTACATACAATTAAAGGTCTTAAATGAGTGTTTCCTTTTAGTGTTGTCTCTGTTACTCGTCTGTTAATCACTGTCTGCCTCGTGTTCCTCTTTTGTACTCTTTTGTACTCCCTGTATCCTTGACTACGTGCTCTGCTGGCACTATCGGATCCGTCCTTCTGACACTTCCGGTACTTTCTAGCACATGCTCACTCCTTCACTACGCCTCCACACAAACTGCGGACGTCATTCTAAACGCCTACCACCTGTTCTCCACGTATCTTTGATCGTCTCCGATACTTGGAGATCGATTCTAACACCCACCCTGAAAGCTTCCTCAAGAAGCCTTTGTTCGCAAATCAAAACCTAGAATTTCCATAGAATTGCTTCCCGCCTGTTAACGAGCGCAGAACTTCAGTTACTTGGAGTACAGTCTGATGTTTCTCAGCTTTTCTATGATCCACCCCTGGCAATGTTCCCATATGTACTGATGATTTAGTCAGAACATACGACGTTGCGTATCGAGAACCCGCCCGTGGTTTGAATCTTTCAGGTGCTCTTAACTACGAAAGAACTATAAGAAATGTGTATAAATAAGGCATGAGGACTAAGCAAAGTTTCTCCACAACGTGACACACACACACGCATATATATATATATATATATATATATATATATATATATATATATATATATATATATATATATATATATATATATATTGCGTTTTCTATGTTTTGATTGGATGTAAACGGTCACGTGATACTGATCTGGAATTTTTACACATCAATAAATTCTGCGGACTACTTTTGTTTCCCTGTTTCCAGACCATCTGATGTGAAGTTTTATCTGTATCAACGTCTTGCACACTCATAATAACAAAAACAAGATCCCACACAACCACTCCTGTGATTTCCGATAAAAAATGACAAGCCACGGATTAAAATAGACAATTAGAAGTTAAAACAATATAATTCCACAGACCTTCATGCACTCCGACACTCACCCCTTTTGCTGAAGAAGGCATATGGTGGGCTTTAGAAGCCAATCTTCGGAAAATATTGTATTTCACCTCGACAACATGTTACAGCACCGATTATTAAAGGTCAGGGTCATATGTCAAGGGATATCACTAAAAATGGACCCGATTTTGCTTTTGAAAGATCGAAATGCGTAGAACATAACAACCACGTTGCTATAACAACACGTGTCATACGCCAGCGTAATTTTCGAGAAAAAATAGGGAATATTCCTGGTTTAACCGCAATAACCATTTTTTATATATTAAAGTAATGGTCATAGCAATATATCACTGGCATGACCCGCTATGACATTCTACCCCGTATCACTGTATAAAGAATCGAAGAATCTTGGCTAGCGAAGATAGGGCTATGTATTCTACCGCAGTTAAGAGGAAAATGAAAGAAAACTTCCATGTAAATAAAAGTGAATGTTTAGCTGATTAAATCTGCTGATCTGATGTTAGAAAGTAAGTAAATTGGAATTATAAGGATTAAATGATCATGGTTGGGTACTTATCGATGTGTAAATTTTACCTAATTACTCACAAAGTTAATATAAGGTCCTTTATATATATATAAAAGAGAGAGAGACACACACAAACAGACAGACACAGAGAGACAGAGAGAGACAGATTCTCATGTTACGTCTTTATCCTCTAGTAAAGAGTAACAAAATACAGAGCAAAAACAGCAAGCTTTGAAACATTTAACCAATAATTTATTTCCATGGAAGAAAACAATGTAAAAATGAAAAAGATGACTTACGGTTTTAAGAATCAAGTCCAAAATTAATCTAAGAATAATCCAAGAATTGAATTTTAGAAGTCTTAGTAATGAAATGTTCTAATGAATTCAAATTTGAGTCCCGACCAAAAAATCAAAAATGGAAGACGATGACATACAGTAGTCAGTATAGAGCTGATGTGTACAGTCCTTTGTGAACCACAGAAAAAAATATTCCGGTGTTTGAATTCCGAATAAAATTTAAATATATATCTTTGTGCAAGAATTCTGTATGAGCGCTCAAATATTTCCAGGAAAAAGAATTATCGTTTAAAATCCAAATAATCTGAGAGGAAAAAATCAAATAGAACTCTAAACATCCGCAACATACACTTTCCAGTGTAAAGAAGAAGAAAAGTCCAACTGAGAAATATCTCTGTAGACATCGATATAAAACCCAGAAATGCGAAATAGAGGCTGCTTACATGTAAAATAACACGTACTCCTAGTATGACCTGATAAGAACCGATCATTTTACTCGATAATAAAATAAAAATAAAAAGTTGTTTACTTGACCCTCAAACAACGTCAGGAATTTGGTCAGAAATAAAATCAGGGTTTCTTTTATTAGGTATTTATGAAAAGATTCAGGTCAAATTGAACCATCTGGAAAATATCAAATTCCTAGTAAACAAAATTACGTTATATTGACATGTAATGAAATTTAAAATTAAAAAGAAATTAAACTTACAAACAGACAATTGAGTTAAATCAATATATATATATATATATATATATATATATATATATATATATATATATATATATATATATATATATATATATATATATAAATTGTTACTGTCTTAATTTTCGGTAACACCTGGTATTTATCTAATTTTTATAGTTCTGTGATGTGTACAGGATATCTTCAATACAGTCTGGTCTATGTGACTTGAATATAGTACTGCGCAGGATTTATAAATAGATGTTTACATATATGTTGACATTTAGTTTCTGAGTGACTGGTAGGATATTGAGGCTGTGGCTTCTTATTGGTTGTGCTAGGGTAATTGAATATGCTAAATTCAACGTAAAATCAATAGTGTATTCTGTCTCGTGGGGTCGATTGCAAAGTACATTCGCATAGTGTCTCACAATGCCAAATGCATTGTATAGAATAAATGACCGTTGATCCTTACTTTGGCGCATTTTTAAACAACATAAGCAAATGATTTAATTGCAGACAGAATCTTTCGTTTATAATTAAATGGACCTAAAATTCAGATATAAGACATAAGCTTGTAGTCATCATATTCTTCATCAAGCACAGTCAGTCCACACATTTGGCAGTTGCGTGTTTACAATAGTCAATCACAGTATATTCAAAACATCGGACAGTTGCAAATTTACAACATAGATGGTCAATCACAGTATATTCTACACATCGGACAGTTGCAAATTTACAACATAGATAGTCGATTACAGTATATTCAACACATCGGACAGTTGCAAATTTACAACATAGATGGTCAATCACAGTATATTCTACACATCGGACAGTTGCAAATTTACAACATAGATAGTAAATCACAGTATATTCAACACATCGGACAGTTGCAAATTTACAACATAGATGGTCAATCACAGTATATTCTACACATCGGACAGTTGCAAATTTACAACATGGATGGTTAATTACAGTATATTCAACACATTGGACAGTTGCAAATTTACAACATAGATGGTCAATTACAGCCAATTCCACATATTGCACAGTTGCATGTTTACAAAAACGACAACTGACCAGCACTATCCAGTGCTTAAGCCATCAGGGGTAATAGCTCTTAATAGAGTTAAATAACAATTCCTCTTCGTCCTATCCTAGATAATCCCATTTTATCTTCTCAGCAGATTAGTACCATCGCTACTTGGAAAGGTATTGCCTGGTACCAAAGGTCTGCTATTAAAACAGTGGTATGCAATAATCACGTTTCTTTTTGGGGGTAGATGTCCTTTTTCAATTTTTCAGTACCAATTTGTTTTGCGTTCTTTAGATACATCCAGTGATTAATCAGTTATTCAATCTGCAAATAACACCATTTTATTTAGATTTAGTTCTGTAGAGAAAATTTCAACTGCTTATTGCACAGCTTTGCGTCCCTATTATTCACCGGATAGTACTAATGTTCCCCTTTCAGCATTTCAGAGATCTAATAGGAGAAAACCTGCCATCTATCTGAAGTGCACAATTTTCGTCAGTGCCTTTTGTACAATTTGCTTAATTTGTTTAACCCTTTCTCGCTTTAAACTAAAGACAAACGTGGTGGACCTCTTGTTACGAATTATATACTTTCAATAATAGATTTAGTCTGGAGCACACAATTACTGCCGCAGGGAATAAAATAGAGAGCGTTTACGCATATTTATTAGCATCCACCTTCCAACCTCCCCGATCAATAGTCTTGAGCCATTTTACAATATTGAAAATGATTTAAGAGTTTATGTTTAAAGGAAAGTTCCAATATTATGGGATGAAAGCAACTGAAGTTTTACATGAAACTGCTACTGGATTGTTTCTGATTTGACTAGTTAAAAAAGGAGGCTTTTTGTTATCTTTTTTAAAAAAAGTAACCCTTAAAATAACCAATGAAACAAACAATTATTTTCTGATGAAACTGGTCTTTTGTATTGACAGCATGAAAGACATATTAAATTCATTCATTCGTATCTTCGTTGACCTACCCATACTACAAATAAATCCTTATGTTTCAAAACCCAGAGAGACAGAAAGGTAAATAGATATATACATAGATATATGAAGGACGTATTCAATAATGACAACGGTCATTTACCGATCAGTATCGCCATCAAAGTCGATGTCATCACCGTTTCAGCTGATGCATATCTTAGTAACTGTATCTTGTTCACTGTTATCTTAATACTCTATTCATAAATATTACGATAGTCCTGTCCTGTTTGTACGATACTCTATTACGATAGTCCTGTTTGTACGATACTCTATTATCATAGTCCTGTTTGTACGATACTCTATTATCATAGTCCTGTTTGTACGATACTCTATTATCATAGTCCTGTTTGTACGATACTCTATTACGATAGTCCTGTTTGTACGATACTCTATTATCATAGTCCTGTTTGAACGATACTCTATTACGATAGTCCTGTTTGTACGATACTCTATTATCATAGTCCTGTTTATACGATACTCTATTACGATAGTCCTGTTCGTACCATACTTTATTGGGGCCCCGAGTGGCCGAGTGGTCTAAAGCGCTCTCCGTTACAGATCACTGCCATCTCACCTCTGTCTGCGTGGGTTCGAGTCTCGGATTCAGCCTATGTGGGTATGTGAGAAAGCTTGCCAGTAGCTTCTCGTGGGTCGGTGGTTCTTTCTGGGGTTTTCCCGGGTTCTTCCTCCACCATTAATACTGGCCGCCATGTATAGCCTATCGTGTGCTGAAAAATGGCGTTAAACCCTAAAATAACAAAATAACAACCATACTTTATTACGATAATCCTGTTTGTACGATTCTTTGTTACGATAATCCTGTGTATACGATGCTCTATTACGATAGTCTTGTTTTTACGATACTTTATTACGATATCCCTGTTTGTACTATACTAAATTACGATATTCCTGTTTGTACGATACTCTATTACGATAGTCCTGTTTGTACTATACTCTATTACGATAGTCCTGTTTGTACTATACACTATTACGATATTCCTGTTTGTACGATACTTTGTTACGATAGTCCTGTTTGTACTATACTTAATTACGATATCCCTGTTTGTACTATACTCTATTACGATAGTCCTGTTTGTACTATACTCTATTACGATAGAGCTGTTTGTACTATACTCTATTACGATAGAGCTGTTTGTACTATACT
The DNA here is from genome assembly GCA_028554795.2 of Sinohyriopsis cumingii. Taxonomy (NCBI): domain Eukaryota; kingdom Metazoa; phylum Mollusca; class Bivalvia; order Unionida; family Unionidae; genus Sinohyriopsis; species Sinohyriopsis cumingii. The sequence continues at coordinate 2,285,359 of CM068831.1, read as the reverse complement.
CTATTACGATAGTCCTGTTTGTACTATACACTATTACGATAGTCCTGTTTGTACTATACTCTATTACGATAGAGCTGTTTGTACTATACTCTATTACGATAGAGCTGTTTGTACTATACTCTATTACGATAGAGCTGTTTGTACTATACTCTATTACGATAGTCCTGTTTGTACTATACTCTATTACGATATCCCTGTTTGTACTATACACTATTACGATATCCCTGTTTGTACTATACACTATTACGATAGAGCTGTTTGTACTATACTCTATTACGATAGAGCTGTTTGTACTATACTCTATTACGATAGAGCTGTTTGTACTATACTCTATTACGATAGAGCTGTTTGTACTATACTCTATTACGATAGTCCTGTTTGTACTATACTCTATTACGATAGAGCTGTTTGTACTATACTCTATTACGATAGAGCTGTTTGTACTATACTCTATTACGATAGAGCTGTTTGTACTATACTCTATTACGATAGAGCTGTTTGTACTATACTCTATTACGATAGAGCTGTTTGTACTATACACTATTACGATAGAGCTGTTTGTACTATACTCTATTACGATAGTCCTGTTTGTACTATACTCTATTACGATAGAGCTGTTTGTACTATACACTATTACGATAGTCCTGTTTGTACTATACACTATTACGATAGTCCTGTTTGTACTATACACTATTACGATAGAGCTGTTTGTACTATACACTATTACGATAGTCCTGTTTGTACTATACACTATTACGATAGTCCTGTTTGTACTATACACTATTACGATAGAGCTGTTTGTACTATACTCTATTACGATAGTCCTGTTTGTACTATACACTATTACGATAGTCCTGTTTGTACTATACACTATTACGATAGTCCTGTTTGTACTATACACTATTACGATAGAGCTGTTTGTACTATACTCTATTACGATAGTCCTGTTTGTACTATACACTATTACGATAGTCCTGTTTGTACTATACACTATTACGATAGAGCTGTTTGTACTATACACTATTACGATAGTCCTGTTTGTACTATACACTATTACGATAGAGCTGTTTGTACTATACACTATTACGATAGTCCTGTTTGTACTATACACTATTACGATAGAGCTGTTTGTACGATAAATTACGTCTATTCGTTACTCATCATAGTGCGGTAGATTTACTTGCTCATTAGAGTAGAATATAGCTCACTACCTTGTTAACTATACTACTATTCTGACTATAGTGTCCTATAATGTTCACTCAACTTGAATTTGCTGACTATAGTGACCTACCTTATTCCCTATAGAGCATAACCTGATGCAGCGGCGTTACCGACGTATATAAAGAAAAAGATTAAAACAGCAAAACAGCAAGGCCGGTTTCACGAAGTCACCTAAGTTTACGCACAACACGTTTTGAGTCTAAGAAGATATTTCGTAAGTTTGGTTGACAAAGATATTCATAACAAAATCTCGTACATCTTAAAAAGCGATTTAGAATATGCTAATCTATTATATGAACGGTAGAAAATAGATAGGCAAAATATAATAAGACATGAAGGGTAGGAAATAAATAGGTAAAATGTAATACGACACGTGCAAGATACTTACCAAGGACGACGACGAACATGACGACGACATGAAGAACAATAGCAACACAATTACCCTCAAAACTATCGTGCAAAAATAGATTGACCCGCTGACCATATTGAATCAAATAGTTGTATTATTTCCAATGTTACATCCTTTAGGTTCTTTCTGAGTTGTCCCAGCCATCCAGCAAAATTAAACATGACCCTAAAAACCCTGCCTTTGAAGGCCTTTGCGTCTTTAAATAATGGAACAATATAACTAGAGCATTTTTAAACAAAATAAATACGTTTTTAACAAAGATCCTGAATTTTACTGCCTTATGCAGTAACATTGTCTGCCTAATGGGGCATATGTCAAACTGTGTGTGTATGTGTGCGTGTGTGTGTGTGTGTGCTTGTGTGTACGAGTTAGAGGGAGAGAGGGTTAGTAATGTACAAGTTGATAAATGTACATAATTTAACAAAATATTTTAAGGAAAAGGGTTAGTCCTACATCTTTATTAATCTATATGAAAAAGGTTATATAATCCCTTCAGTTGTTACATCAACTTATTTTTCCTTCGAATACCTGAAAGTATCGCAGGCCCTCGGGTTCATGCTTGGAGCGACGCAATAACAATTTCAAACTGGAATGAGAATAGGTGGTTTATTTAATCCGTTGTGTCGACTACAAGCTTCCAAACGTATTTCATTATCGTTGCGCTACTAATTGGGATTTAATTACACTTTGGTTCAGTTGTTTCTATTGTGAGACCAAATTCATTATTTTGTGCTTTAACACCTCCTATCGGTTTATTGGCTCGTCAAACCTTGGAACAAAATTGCAATATAACTAAATAATAATAACGTCTGATTGAATAAAGTACATACGTATAAGCAAGTCTACATAATTTCACTTGCCTACGTTAATCACTTACGGCATATGGATTCGATCCAGCCCATACGTACGCCCAGAATTATGTAAGTCTGTCTGCCTGAAGATGAATTTTAGCCACAGTGGGCAAGAACCATTCAACGTATACAAATTATATTTTGCAAGCATTTTTATATGCACACGTAGATGACCCGATTAGATTATCAGGCCTTAACATAAATCGTTTCTTTTTTGTACACATTTAAAAACTGTTTTTAAATTAGCATTTTCTATTTAAAAAGCCAATATTATTAGCAAGATTAAAATATGAACCGAATCAAATTTAATAGTCATAATTAACTTGTATCTAGATGACACAATTAAATCTTCTGTTAATTCCGTTAATTTATTTTTTGACACATTTTGTAAACTTTGTCAAAATCTACTTTTTGAATGAAAATCTCCTGTGAACGACTATGCAAAACTCTTAAGTTATACAATTGAAAGAAAATGTTTCGCTTTTTCGCAAGAAAATGTTCCGCTTTTTCGCAATAGATTCTTTTAACAAAACCGAGACAATAAATAGAGAAATAAATAAGTCAAAGTTGCACAAATGCTTATCCTGCATCGTGATCTCGAGGCGTAGTCGATCAATTTCAGTTTTCTTTTTCAACACCCCAAGTGTGCACATTCTTTCCGTTGATCGAATATTAGTATGTTCGGTTGGATTTAATAAAGAGGCATTTTCCTTTTAATTCGGTTTTTTTGTTAACATTAACTTTCTACACAAGTGCACTTGAAGGAACAATTAATAAACGATGTTACAAATCTATGGTCTTAAGCTAAGTAGCAGAAAAAAGCGAAATCAACAAGTCTTTCAAAGTTCAACGGCTATTTTATTTCCATAGATTACAAAGTAAAAATTTAAAAAGAACTGACAGAAACGATCAATTAAATTTACATAGTTCTAAACATCCTATCATAAATCAAAACGTATAAAGTGTTCCGAATGAATTTCGGTAGTATACCAAATAAATTCGGATCATGAATGTGTTTATGTGCCAGTAACTTTAATTTGCTACCTTGCCAAGAGTCTTGATGTATGACAATGTTACAACTCAAAGTGCCCTTGAATGAATTCACAATAATTCCAAAATAGTCCTAAAGTATCATTGAGCACATTCTAACTCCAATGAACAATTTAAATATAAAATCCTCTCAAATAATAACTGAACACAGTTAAAATCGATTCCACTGATTTGTAAGGTATAGAATAAGTGGTTCTGACGAAAAAACCTTAAATATATTTTAAGTCACAATAGGAAGACCAGGAGGAGGGTCAAAAGTTTATTTCATGAACATTACAAGTTGTAATTAGTTTTATTAGTGCATGTCTTAGTGTTTATCAAACGTACACGGTCTTTTCCAGGGGAAACCATATCCCCAACACAGACTCAGGTAAACTTGTTTACCTGCAAGTGATAAATATCTTGAAATATATTCAAAATTTAAAAAGAAAATCAGATATGTAATACGATGTTTTCAATATATATATATATATATATATATATATATATATATATATATATATATATATATATATATATATATATATATATATATATATATATATATATATATATATATATATATATATATATATATATATATATATATATATATATTATACAATAAAGCAACTTTGTTTGACAAATTAGTAAAATATACATATGTTATAATAAATTTAAGCTACTTATGAAGATGTTTTATGAATGTTATATGATATATACAACATGAAGTAATATAGTACTGCTAAGAAAGTGCATTTTTGTGTGCCTCATACGGCAGTTGCATTCCTGCAGCCTCAAATTCCACCTAAATAATTCCGCTTATTGTTTTTATTTTAAAATTTTCTAATAAAAGTAACCGGGTTGTGGTCATTGAATTAAATATTCGGAAAATGAGCCGAAAGAATATTCACTTCAAACAGTTGCCAAGCCAAACATTACACCTCGATTGTGAAATAATGTGTCAGGTGCTTGTTTCATATATTAGGAAAATAGCACACCGGATGATCCAAACAATATTTGTTTCCTGAAATGATACTCCACCAGCGCCTACACTACCTGCATCAAAGATATTTTAAATGATTCACTGAAATATGGAGATGAGCAAAGTTTAGTCATACAATAGAAATTAAATATAAATAAAACCTCGCCTCATAAAGAAAAGTAATATAGAGAAAGTAAAGAGCTACTGTTTCGAAATGTAATTATGTCCTGATTGAACAATTGTTCTCAATTTAATTATAAAAGAGACAAAATAAAGACTTCTTTTGCAACATTCAGAAAATAATAATAATAATAATAATAATAATAATAATGAGGACTTTGTATAGCGCCTAATCTTTAGAATCTCTAAGCGCTTTACAACATTAGACAATACGTATAAGATAAAAAAAAACATATATAATGATATGATTACAAAAACAAACACCATGAAATTAGAAAACATAAAGAACATGCTGAGAATATTTAAGGTAGGAAACATTATTATGTCTTTAAGTTTGTTATTGCAGTCGAAACAAGTGAGTTTTAAGAGCACTGTTTAATTGTATCACTGTGTCTTTGTGTCTAAGTTCAGTGGGCAATTCATTCCACGTTGCTGGGCCCTGGTATGCAAAAGAACGCTGTCCATATGACTTTGTTTTCATAGTGGGAATAATGAGTATACGATTGTCAGAATAGGAACGTAAAGATCTTGCTGGTGTGTACACATGGGTGAGGTCGGATAGGTATGTTGAACTAGAGTCCGTCAATGAAACGTAGCACAGAGAACAAATTTTGTGTTTGATTCTGGATCGAATGGATAGCCAGTGTAGGGCACAGAGCAGCGGGGAGGTGTGATCTGATCGTGGTACTCTAAGTATGATCCAAGCAGCTGTGTTTTGAACTTTTTGAAGTTTCTGGAATAGATATTGAGATGAACCAGATATAATTGAGTTACAATAGTTCAGTCTTGAAAGTACTAATGAACACACAAGTGTTTTAGTGGTATCAACTGAAAGATATTTGCTAATGGAGCTGATGTGTCTCAGCTCAAGAGATGCAGTCTTGTATATGTTCATGACATCTTGGTGCAATGTGAGAGTACTGTCCAGAGTAACACCTAGGTTTTGTACGGATTATGTGAATTTAATGTTGGTGTTGCTGATATTGATTGTCTGAGGTATAGGATGTGAATGAGAAAGTCTTTGTGTTGTGATCAGAATGGCCTCAGTTTTATCATCATTCATCTGCATCTTGTTACATGTCATCCATGATTTCGCATCAGAAATGCACCTTTCTACACCTTGGATGGTAGCATCGACTTCAGTTGGGTGACTAGATTTGTATATTTGGGTGTCATCAGCGTACAGTTGCTGAGACACTGGATGATGATCTATGACACTTGAGAGCGAATGAGTGTGTAGAATAAAGAGAACAGATCCAAGAACAGACCCCTGTGGAACACCACAACATAGATCAACTAGGCTGGAGTGTATTCCATTTGCAGATTCAATTTGTGTCCTGTTGATCAAGTAGGACTTGAACCACAGTAAGGCTGTACCATGAATGCCAAATACATGCTGGAGACGGTGAAGTAATATATCACGGTCTATTGTGTGAAAACTGCAGACAAATCAAGGAGGGTGAGAACTGTACTATTTCCGCTATCAACGCAGAGAGAATGTCATTAACTACTTTTAGAAGAGTAGTTTCAGTACTGTGGCAAGGGCGATATGCAGATTGTACATTGCTAACAAGGCTGTTTGAATTCAGATGAGATACAAGCTGGGATAGAATAACCTTTTCTAAGATTTTTTATATGAATGGGAGACTAGAAACTGGGCAGTAGTTCTTTAAATCGTTATGGTCTAATGTTGGCTTCTTCGACAGAGGTTTTAGAATGGCAGTTTTGATAAATGATGGGAATTCCCCTGATGAGAGAGAGGTATTTTTAACATCAGTTAGTGAAGGCAATACTGGATCTAAGCACTCAAGCAGCAGTGATGTTGGAATTGGATCACGTTCACATGACTTTGGTGCACTCTTCGTCAGGATTGTACGTACGAAATCCATAGAGACAGGTTCAAATGCTACTAATGGTTGCCGCTCAAATTCTGTATCCCAATTGCATGGTGACGACGAGTCAAATGAAATTGTGGTGTCAAGCTTATCTTTAATGGTTTGTACTTTGTCACGGAAGAAATTTGCAAACATATCCGGAAGGTCGACAGAAGAGAAGGTAGTTAGAAGGGGTGTAGATCTGATCAGTAAATGTGCTAATCAAATGTTAATACTTTCGTGACAACGGGAAGAAAAGAATTCTTCTGCCTGCTTCTAAAGACTCAAAATAGAGACCGGAAGGAAATGTAATTTAAACCTTGAATGAAATAAAAACAATTTTTTTTAAATACATCGTATCTGTTTGTTTAGCTGCTAATTTCCGCCGCTATTCGAGGGATTGACCGGCTGTTTGATAAAGGATACTTCCAGAATTATGTATCCTTGAATGAACATATATTCTGAAAACTGTACTTTAATGTTCGATTAAATTATTTTAAATGAATTTTGGTACCACGCACATTGATTCCTATAATCAAAAGTATCCGTATGTCTACAGATACCGCTTGGAATTAGATATAATAGGAGTTTGTTCAGTGTGACATAGATACAGCAATGTTGTTTAATCCCAAAATTGTAGAACTTAGATTAATTATTGTATAAATATGCAATTATAATGAAAACTGGGACATAAGCAAGTAGGAATTATGTATTAATCTATATGTGGAGTTACAATAAACCAGTGGGAGTTGTAAATAAGTCTCTCTCTAATATCACTGAGACAAAAGAAACTTGTGTGTAATATCCAACTGGAACTATGCTCGACGCAAATATGATGGATAATAACAAATTTTTCGACTTTTCAATTTACAGTGTTCTTCAATAGCATAGATGTATTTTTATATTACTTTTTTGTTTTATATAATACGTATTTTGTATCTGGTAACAACTGGATCTGCACGAACAAACTTGTATTTTTAGCCACTATAAAAACATTTATCAAATCCAGTTTCTTTAGGACATGTCTGTATGTTGGAGATGATATTAAATTTAACGATGTCAAAGAGCATTTACAGAAAAATTTCTTAATTTTCTTTCGATTGAATGTTTCGCATGTTTAATCCTTTTGGTTTAATTAACAAAGTTAAGATTATCATTATGCATATAAAGGTTTACATATCGTTCGTTTGTTGTGTATATTTCATTTGTAGTATTTGCGGGGTTCTCATGGTGTAATGTATGTGGGTTTTTTTCTTTGTTTTTTTCTTCTTCATGTTTTCTAATTTCATGGAGTTTGTTTTTGTAATCATATCATTATATATGTTTTTATGTTATAGCTGTTGTCTAATGTTGTAAAGCGCTTAGAGCTTCTAAAGATTAGGCGCTATACAAAGTCCTCATTATTATTATTGTTATTGTTATTATTATTATTATTATTATTATTATATTTGCATAGTAAGCCATCAACAATACATTTGTGACACACCCATATCATATTCATGCACAAACCAGGGTTTAATGAGCAAAAGGTTGATCATGTGACCCAATACATGTCCATGTTATGTTATGTATACCTAATTATGTTGTCGTTGCCATCCTAATACTTTCAAGATGGGTGATACCGGTGTAGATTGCTGTACACAGCAACCTGAATATCCAAATAGCTTTATGTTGTTCTTGCGTTAATAGTTATACACATATATCATGTCATCTAAATGGTTTACTGTGCTGACATTAAGCTTTATATCTATAATCCGTTGTATGCAAATAAAGTTTAGTTTTCTGTGCTCACGTTCAGCTCATATCTATAAGCTCTACTATATAAATTGACTTTATTATATTGTGCTGACGTTAAGCCTTATATCTACAATTACCAATATATAAAGGGACTTTATTTCGCTATGCTTACACCTTAATACTGATAATCTATAATATTTAAATGGGTTTTGTCTTGACTGACGCTTAAAATAACATCATTAAATGTCTCCTTGATGTGTTGTCAACTCTCTTAGGGTCTCTTGATACAAGGCTGCCACCACTCCTCGCACATATTTTATTATCAGTTCACGTCCCAGCGGTACGATTCCAAGATGGTAAACTCTGCTTCCAACTCAAAACACTGCCATATGCATGCCACAATACTTACCAACATACTTGTTTCCCACGGAACTCCTTACTTCCGAGTTTCAGCCAACCACACTTATATTTGCCTTGAAACACCCTATCTGCATGAAGCGTTTTACCCATGTCTCTATATTTCTTTAAATGAGAATTTCTCCCACTCCCTACCACCATCTCACATCACATTCATTGCTCAAATATCGTAGTCTGCAGTATTGGCAAAATAGATGTTCCCATATAGATTGTTTGGTCCACATAAATCTATTGGTTATGAAAGAGTGCTTTCGTTGAAGCCAAGTTAAACATAACTCCATCTTTCGTTTGACTCGATAGGTCGCTGTTAGAAGGTCTGGAGAGAGTGTGCAGCTAAATAAAAATAGTTGTTGAGTTTTGTATTAAACTTACCTTTGATATGGCTGCTTGGGTTGTTGATTCTTGTTCACACTATTCCTGAAGTCATTTGATACGCTACCCTATTTAATTGCCCAAATCCTGCAGGTATGACATTTTAACAGACACGTCTTTAACCTTCATTGATATCGTAACTATGATTATCTCAGGCACTTGCTTACCGATGCTAGTCCTATAGATGAAATCCTTACAGTGGTTGTCTGAGGTACTTGCTTACCGATGCTAGTCCTATAGATGAACTCCTTACAGTGGTTGTCTGAGGTACTTGCTTATAGATGCTAGACCTACAGATGAACTCCTTACAGTCGATGTCTGAGGTACTTGTTTACCGATGCTAGTCCTACAGATGAACTCCTTACAGTGGTTGTCTTAGGCACTTGCTTTTACATATGCTAGACCTACAGATGAACTCCTTACAGTGGTTGTCTGAGGTACTTGCTTACAGATGCTAGTCCTACAAATTAACTTCTTACAGTGGTTGTCTGAGGTACTTGCTTACAGATGCTAGTCCTACAGATGAACTCCTTACAGTGGTTGTCTTAGGCACTTGCTTACATATGCTAGACCTACAGATGAAATCCTTAAAGTGCTTACCTTAAGCACTTGCTTACATATGCTAGACCTACACATAAACTCCTTACAGTGGTTGCCTTAAGCACTTGCTTACATATGCTAGACCTACACATAAACTCCTTACAGTGGTTGCCTTAAGCACTTGCTTACATATGCTAGACCTACACATAAACTCCTTACAGTGGCTGTCTTAGGTGCTTGCTTACAGATGCTAGTCCTACAGATGAACTCCTTACAAATGACACACAGATGATCTCCTTTAAGTGGTTATCTTAGACATTTGTTTACAGATTGTAGACTAATTGATGAATTCCATTTGCCAACAACTCTAAATATATAAATGAACTCTTTAGCGTGGCTGTCTCAGGCAGGTGATTACAATCCTAGACCTGAAGAGAAACTACTTAAAGTTGCTTTCACAGGTATTTTCTTGCAAATTCTAGAGCTATAGATAAACTCCTTAAAGTGTTCTCTGGGGCACTTGTTTACAGATTCTAGAGCTATAGATGAACACCTTAAAGTGTTTTCTAGGGTAATTGTTTACAGATTCTAGAGCTATAGATGAACTCCTTAAAATGTTTTCTAAGGTAATTGTTTATAGATTCTAGAGCTATAGATGAACTCCTTAAAGTGTTTTCTAGGGTAATTGTTTACAGATTCTAGAGCTATAGATGAACTCCTTAAAGTGTTTTCTAGGGTAATTATTTACAGATTCTAGACCAATAGATGAAGTCCTTAAAGTGTTTTCAAGGGCACTTGTTTACAGATTCTAAACCAATAGATGAAGTCCTTAAAGTGTTTTCTAGGGCACTTGTTTACAGATTCTAAACCAATCGATCAACTACTTAAAGTGTTTTCTAGGGCAATTGTTCACAGATTCTAGAGCTATAGATGAACTCCTTAAAGTGTTTTCTAGGGTAATTTTTACAGATTCTAGAGCTATAGATGAACTCCTTAAAGTGTTTTCTAGGGTAATTGTTTACAGATTCTAGACAAATAGATGAAGTCCTTAAAGTGTTTTCTAGGGCACTTGTTTACAGATTCTACAGCTATAGATGAACTCCTTAAAGTGTTTTCTAGGGTAATTGTTTACAGATTCTAGACCTATAGATGAACTCCTTAAAATGTTTTCTAAGGTAATTGTTTATAGATTCTAGAGCTATAGATGAACTCCTTAAAGTGTTTTCTAGGGTAATTGTTTACAGATTCTAGAGCTATAGATGAACTCCTTAAAGTGTTTTCTAGGGTAATTGTTTACAGATTCTAGACCAATAGATGAAGTCCTTAAAGTGTTTTCAAGGGCACTTGTTTACAGATTCTAAACCAATAGATGAAGTCCTTAAAGTGTTTTCTAGGGCACTTGTTTACAGATTCTAAACCAATCGATCAACTACTTAAAGTGTTTTCTAGGGCAATTGTTCACAGATTCTAGAGCTATAGATGAACTCCTTAAAGTGTTTTCTAGGGTAATTGTTTACAGATTCTAGACCTATAGATGAACTCCTTAAAGTGTTTTCTAGGGTAATTGTTTACAGATTCTAGACAAATAGATGAAGTCCTTAAAGTGTTTTCTAGGGTAATTGTTTACAGATTCTACAGCCATAGATGAACTCCTTAAAGTGTTTTCTAGGGTAATTGTTTACAGATTCTAGAGCTATAGATGAACTCCTTAATGTGTTTTCTAAGGCAATTGTTTACAGATTCTAGAGCTATAGATGAACTCCTTAAAGTGTTTTCTAGGGTAATTGTTTACAGATTCTAGAGCTATAGATGAACTCCTTAAAGTGTTTTCTAGGGTAGTTGTTTACAGATTCTAGACCAATAGATGAACTCCTTAAAGTGTTTTCTAGGGTAATTGTTTACAGATTCTAAACCAATAGATGTACTCCTTAAAGTGTTTTCTAGGGTAATTGTTTACAGATTCTAGACCAATAGATGAAGTCCTTAAAGTGTTTTCTAGGGCACTTGTTTACAGATTCTAGAGCTATAGATGAACTCCTTAAAGTGTTTTCTAGGGTAATTGTTTACAGATTCTAGAGCTATAGATGAACTCCTTAAAGTGTTTTCTAGGGTAATTGTTTACAGATTCTAGAGCTATAGATGAACTCCTTAAAGTGTTTTCTAAGGTAATTGTTTACAGATTCTAGAGCTATAGATGAACTCCTTAAAGTGTTTTCTAGGGTAATTGTTTACATATTCTAGACCAATAGATGAAGTCCTTAAAGTGTTTTCTAGGGCACTTGTTTACAGATTCTAGAGCTATAGATGAACTCCTTAAAGTGTTTTCTAGGGTAATTGTTTATAGATTCTAGAGCTATAGATGAACTCCTTAAAGTGTTTTCTAGGGCAATTGTTTACAGATTCTAGAGCTATAGATGAACTCCTTAAAGTGTTTTCTAGGGCACTTGTTTACAGATTCTAAACCAATAGATGAAGTCCTTAAAGTGTTTTCTAGGGCACTTGTTTACAGATTCTAAACCAATAGATGAAGTCCTTAAAGTGTTTTCTAGGGCACTTGTTTACAGATTCTAAACCAATCGATGAACTCCTTAAAGTGTTTTCTAGGGCAATTGTTTACAGATTCTAGAGCTATAGATGAACTCCTTAAAGTGTTTTCTAGGGTAATTGTTTACAGATTCTAAACCAATAGATGAACTCCTTAAAGTGTTTTCTAGGGTAATTGTTTACAGATTCTAGTCCAATAGATGAAGTCCTTAAAGTGTTTTCTAGGGCACTTGTTTACAGATTCTAGAGCTATAGATGAACTCCTTAAAGTGTTTTCTAGGGTAATTGTTTATAGATTCTAGAGCTATAGATGAACTCCTTAAAGTGTTTTCTTGGGCAATTGTTTACAGATTCTAGAGCTATAGATGAACTCCTTAAAGTGTTTTCTAGGGCAATTGTTTACAGATTCTAGACCAATAGATGAAGTCCTTAAAGTGTTTTCTAGGGCACTTGTTTACAGATTCTAAACCAATAGATGAAGTCCTTAAAGTGTTTTCTAGGGCACTTGTTTACAGATTCTAAACCAATCGATGAACTCCTTAAAGTGTTTTCTAGGGCAATTGTTTACAGATTCTAGAGCTATAGATGAACTCCTTAAAGTGTTTTCTAGGGTAATTGATTACAGATTCTAGAGCTATAGATGAACTCCTTAAAATGTTTTCTAGGGTAATTGTTTACAGATTCTAGACCTATAGATGTACTCCTTAAACTGTTTTCTAGGGTAATTGTTTACAGATTCTAGACAAATAGATGAAGTCCTTAAAGTGTTTTCTAGGGTACTTGTTTACAGATTCTAAACCAATCGATGAACTCCTTAAAGTGTTTTCTAGGGTAGTTGTTTACGGATTCTAGAGCTATAGATGAACTCCTTAAAGTGTTTTCTAGGGTAATTGTTTACAGATTCTAGACCTATAGATGAACTCCTTAAAGTGTTTACTAGGGTAATTGTTTACAGATTCTAGACCAATAGATGAAGTCCTTAAAGTGTTTTCTAGGGCACTTGTTTACAGATTCTAGAGCTATAGATGAACTCCTTAAAGTGTTTTCTAGGGTAATTGTTTACAGATTCTAGAGCTATAGATGAACTCCTTAAAGTGTTTTCTAAGGTAATTGTTTACAGATTCTAGAGCTATAGATGAACTCCTTAAAATGTTTTCTAGGGTAATTGTTTACAGATTCTAGACCTATAGATGAACTCCTTAAAATGTTTTCTAGGGTAATTGTTTACAGATTCTAAACCAATCGATGAACTCCTTAAAGTGTTTTCTTGGGCAATTGGTGACAGATTCTAGAGCTATAGATGAACTCCTTAAAGTGTTTTCTAGGGTAATTGTTTACAGATTCTAGACCTATAGATGAACTCCTTAAAGTGTTTTCTAGGGTAGTTGTTTACAGATTCTAGAGCTATAGATGAACTCCTTAAAGTGTTTTCTAGGGTAATTGTTTACAGATTCTAGAGCTATAGATGAACTCCTTAAAGTGTTTACTAGGGTAATTGTTTACAGATTCTAGACCAGTAGATGAACTCCTTAAAGTGTTTTCTGGGGTAATTGTTTACAGATTCTAGACCAATAGATGAAGTCCTTAAAGTGTTTTCTAGGGCACTTGTTTACAGATTCTAGAGCTATAGATGAACTCCTTAAAGTGTTTTCTAGGGTAATTGTTTACAGATTCTAGAGCTATAGATGAACTCCTTAAAGTGTTTTCTAAGGTAATTGTTTACAGATTCTAGAGCTATAGATGAACTCCTTAAAGTGTTTTCTAGGGTAATTGTTTACAGATTCTAGACAAATAGATGAAGTCCTTAAAGTGTTTTCTAGGGCACTTGTTTACAGATTCTAGAGCTATAGATGAACTCCTTAAAGTGTTTTCTAGGGTAATTGTTTACAGATTCTAGAGCTATAGATGAACTCCTTAAAGTGTTTTCTAGGGTAATTGTTTACAGATTCTAGAGCTATAGATGAACTCCTTAAAGTGTTTTCTAGGGCAATTGTTTACATATTCTAGAGCTATAGATGAACTCCTTCAAGTGGTTGTTGCGGACATTGTCTTTCATATTTGAGAGTGCCTGTCTTTACATGCCCTTATTCTTTATGTGGTGGGATCTATTTCAGTTTTACGGTTGCCGTAAGAGACCATATATAATTTTTTGGAGACTAAGTATTGTTATATTGACTCAGTACGCCATTTCGTTTTCACAGGCACGATGTGAGCACATATGCATATGTCCGGATGACACAAATCGTCAGTTGTATCTCCACCTGGTTTATTTGACTTGAATCAACATATTCCACCTTATTATATACTTCATAAATAGCCCCATTAGTGTATATTCTTGCTGCTTGTCAATAACTAATGGTATTGACCGCAGCTAGTAAATATGGTCACCGTTTCTTTCTATGGTAATTAGGTGGCTGCTGTTCCGATGCACATTACTTTTACAAATCTACCTTCAGCATGTACTTCTTCGGCTGTGGCAGCATCATCTAAAAGCGACCTAGTCGCCCACAGAGGATTCTTTTCTGGCGCATCTTTCCACAATTGTACCTTCGATTTCCAGTGATGTATTGCGAAATGTTTTTCCTCATATAAATATTTGTTTTTTGTTTCAACATTTCGCTGTTTTTCTTTCTCGTTCTCGTTAGCAATCTAGTTTTGCTCATAATATCAACATAGTGTATATTATTGCGTGGTCTTCAGATTTCATTCATAAATCTAACAACATGTAAAATATGAAATATAACAAAATGATTGTATTGTTTCAATTGTATAATTCCGTTAATTTAACGGAACGATTAGTATGCATGTTATTAAGTATATAATAGAAAGGTTCATATGGTGTAGGACGCCCTCGCAAGCTCCGGCATTATTTGCCACATAAACTCGGACCTATATTGTTCAATACTCAGTCCCTAAACTATACATATTATAAATCAGACGCATTTCAGCATGTTTAAACGTAGATATCTGACTCGATTCAGCATGTTCAAACATAGATATCTGACTCAATTCAGCATGTTCAAACAGATATCTGACTCGATTCAGCATGTTTAAACGTAGATGTCTGACTCGATTCAGCATGTTCAGACATAGATATCTGACTCATTTCAGCATGTTCAAACATAGATATCTGACTCAATTCAGCATGTTCAAACTTAGATATCTGACTCATTTCAGCATGTTCAAACGTAGATATCTGACTCATTTCAGCATGTTCAAACATATTATACATCTGACGCAATTCAACATGTTCAAACATAGATATCTGATTCGATTCAGCAGATTCAAACATACTAGATATATGCCTCCTTTCAGCTCATTCAACATAAAGATTTGATATAGTATTTGCTAATTCAAGAATGATGTGGTTTACAGACACCACAGTATCAGCACGTGACATTGGTCAATGTCTTGCCTTTGCTAACTATTTCCCGTTCTTGTTTTAAATCCGATTGGCGAATCCTTTGAACAGATAATTTCATATAACGAGTACTTTGCTTATGTTTTTTCTTGTGGCAATATTTGTGTTGTTTTCAATTGTGCGACACGGTACATGTTTCTGTGAAAACGTCCTTATGTTAAACCGATTTATTTAAAATAAATTATGATTAATGTATGATACCAAACTAACTTTGGTCCGTTGGTTTCTTCTGAAACTCCCTTCTTTTGGTTTCCCTCTGTTAAGATTTTTTACTTGTTTCAGTATCACTGGTAGGCTTTACGAAAGCACAGATATTCATCACCTTTGTTAACAATTACTAACATTATCATAAAACAGTTGCTACGTCTTCACTTTGCAATCAACACTCACTCATCATCTCCCAGTTTTCCATCATTTTCAGATACGATTATGAGATAAAGAACCAAAAAGAAAAAGATCGTGTACGTTCCGTTACTAACAATTTGCACGATTCATGCGTAAAACTATATTTTTTAAAAGAAGGTAATAGTTCAAACATATTTTTATTTGAGTTCGTTTTGGAAATATTTGTTGTTGTATCTCATTGCTTATATAAATGCAGAGTCGTTATTTCGATAACATGTTGACTATACTGGAGAGAAAGAAATGAAAGGAAATGGAAGAGGAAGAATGAAATAAGCTTATATATGGAAATATGAGTTTGATAAACCTAAGGGCAGATCTTTTTTATAAGTAGGAAAAGAATGTAAATCCAAAAGTGAAATCGACACTGTGGCGATAAAAGTGTTATCACTAACGTGGCGATATCAATTTTCTAACATATACCTTTCAATATTGCATTGTGATATTTGTATTAAAATAAACTGTATTCTTGAATAACTGATATTGATGAGTCCGAGGAATTGGGACTGCAGTCATAAAATCACTTGAGTGTACTAAAAGTCTTGATCCATTCGTTCCAAATCTTAACCGATATCAACAAAATTAACCGATATCAACAAAATTTATACCAGTTTCATTTCATATCGCCATGAGCTGCTTTTACAAATAATGGACATGATACGTCATTTATGACCAACGGGCACCCAAATCGACAACTTTGGATTTGAAAAAAAAAGTTTGGGACTCCAGACAACTGACGTATAGAAACTCAGACTGCATTCACAACTAGTGTGTGATATACGTTCAAATTCGACAGACATGGGTTAAAAAAGGAACTTATATCGTAGACATTAAGCATTTAGGCATTAGGCATTTAGGCTTAAGGCATTTGGGCATCATGTAGGAATTTAATACTAATATTATACTTGTGATTTACTTTGTATCAGTCCTTTCTTAATAAGATCAGGAGTGTTGATCGCATGTTGACAACCAACTTCCAGACTATCGTATGCTTTCGACAGGTGACGATCTTATTTGTTACTGCTCGTAAATATTATATTATAATGCTCAAACAATTGTCTCTGCCTTCGAAAGGTGTAATATATGTGTTACATTTGATGCGAAGATACCAAGAGTCTTTTGAAAATTGCTCCGTCGTTAAGGATCTAGTCTGATTCGCGAGATTTTGGGGTATTGCGTTTGCATTTTCACAAACACACACACACACACACACACACTTTATTGAGAATAAAGTCCATGTATGATTGCTGATCACCGAAATTAGTAAACGGAGTTGCCCATGCGATAGTTATCTGCGACAGAAGTATGGTCTTTTGGCACTTAAGCTGAGATCCATGAGAATAGGTCAAACGTAAAACCTTAAATGGCACGAAGACAGACAATATATTTAATAATTTTGGTTTGCGACTAACCAAGTCTGAACATTAAAGGCTTCAACGTGTGTTATGGTTGAAACGGAATTCATACATCGCCCGATATTGCTATGACACAATCAGGCTACAATGAAAAGAATGCCTATCAATGGAAGACACACAAGTTAATCCTAAAGTTAGCCTGTCTGTTGCATGGATATTCGTTTCGTATTTTAAAAGCTTCACCTACGAATAAAACCGTTTGAATACACCAGAAGACTCGTGAACTCGATCAACAGGGGACAGCTTCATATCTTTCTAGTTTCCGACCTGTGAAAGAGAGTACGTTCTGTATCAAATAGAATTGGTCACTTATGCAAGACGGTCGTGCTCACCTGGTTTCTGTACCTGCCCAAATGCTTTTTGGGTTGAAATCCTAATCATTTTATCCCATAATAATGTAAGTGATTTAAAGTGAGATGTGTGTTGAATTTACTATGATGAACAAATGTGTGTTGAATTTACTCTGATATGCAAATGTGTGTTGAATGCATTTTCATTGACGATTTTGTGTTGAATGTATTATAATGTATAAAAATGTGTTGAATGAGTTCTCATTTACAAATTTGTATAGAATGTTGTTGGATGTACAAAGGTGTGTTGAATGTACACATGCATTTTACAAAATTAGATTTTTTTGGTCATTAAAACTTAATTTCAACAGCCATTTATCCATATTTGTTTACAATTATTATATCGTAAAAGGAAAAATACACTAAACACTATTGGCTTGTAATCCTTTTCTTTGTGTTTTTTAATCTTGTAATTTGGAATTACAAATTTATTAAATAAAGTATATTTCAACTAAAACTAGTTTCTACTGTTAGCTATTTTCACTTACGGTTTCAGTCTAAACTATGTACCTAACATATTTGTATTGTGATGTTTACATGCGTATGTCACATTCACAGACACTATACTGAGGTAAATTTTGATGGCAGATTATGCAAACAACGTATTGGTGCTTTTAAATCAATTATTGACACATTTTGGAAAATCTGAGCATTTATAGAAAGAACCTTGCTATAGTAGATATATTATTATTTGGAGTCCATACTACCAGACACTTGTAACCATGCTTTCTTTCTCAGCTTTATAACTAAACAGCAAGTTCTTCTTGCGCAAATTTAAAACAGGGGTAAATAAAGCAGCCTGCATATTAAATCATTTCACAATATAATAGTATGGGCCTAAAAAGCTAATAAATGGTAACGCAAATGAGATAGTTTGAAGAATAATCATCCAGAACACCGTTGTAGAAACAATTATATAAATGTTCAGACAACCAAATTGTGTCATCGTCACAAAAAGTAGGTCGAAATAAAGATCCGTATCGCCTATACGAAACTTTTATTTTCATCTAATATTGGACGCAAGAACTATCATTAGAAATCAAATTAAAGAATATTTAAGACAATAGGCAGCAGAAACATGTTTATATGCAATTTATTACCAACAGAGAAATGTAGTATGCATCTTGTGCTATGCTCTCTACAAGCATCAGAAGAACAGAATTGTCCGTATGTTCCAAGGAACAACATTCGTCAGATTGAGATACACTGTCAAAGCCGTAGTTTCAGCAGATATCACTGCAAAAGAAATTGCAATTAATGAAGTCGTCACGCCCCACTCAATCGTCTACGTAATACTGACAAATAAACTTTTAATAAGCATTTGAATGATTCGTCATGGTTGGGTATTGCTATCTACATGACGGCAACCAAACCTCTGCATTTCATTTATGAGGCGAGTCAGGCATATGACGGTTGTTTTAAGTGCTTGCTATTCTTTAATTAGTACCTTTCAGTAACGAATCAACATATATGTCAAATACTGTGTATTATTTGTGTATCCGTTTGATACAAAGTATTAAAAATATAGACAATGACGCGAAATGAACATTTTTATGACGAATGCGTAATATATGCAACACTCTTAAAGTCAAGCATCTATTATAAAATCGATAAAGCTTTGCATGATTGTGTTAAAAGAGTTGAACATTTGTTTTAGAAACAAAACGTTAAACAAAAATAATTGTCACCTTATCCATTTAGATGATTTAACAATGCGAGACTGATTCTCTATTGACTGGAAGCAAACGTGTCTTCCTAGTCTAGCAGAAATTGTCATCTTTTTCTATCGAAAACTTTTCAATGACAAAAATCTCGTCACTCCCTGCCTACTTGCAGACATGAAAATGCAAACTTTGTATATAAATATACGTATATAAATATACCTTATGCGAATAATAGTCTTTCAAAATAAACGATCACCCTTTTTGTATTACAAATCAACGAACATTCACCGTATAGACCTATCTATTTGATATATCTTACATGACGAAAGGCTCTGGTAATGCGCTTATAAAATTGTTTTGGGGTGAACTGCATTAAGCGTGAGCTTACCATTAGACGGAACAGTTTTGATCCGCATCTTGATCGTGCCCCAAATGTTTAATATCTTTTGTGATTTAATATATTATTTCCTGTTTCTGAACAAGTATTTGCTTTAATTATGTTTTGGTGTGAGCTAAACAGAAGATATGGTGAAAAAGGAGACCAGAGAGTGCGAAATTCGAATTCTATATTATCTCTATGGCAACTTGTTAATGTTCAATTAATTTACAGAACTTTTCTAATATACCAAGAAGACCGAGTACATCCGAGTAACTGATTCATTACTTACCTACTTCTGTAAAAATTTAGATCATTTGTAAAACATTGACATTTCTCACTGTTGAATGCTTATATACTGAAAAACACTTCATTGCCAAGAAACTGCTTTAGTGCTCTAAATATGTCTGTCTGTCTGTATGTCTGTCTGTATGCATGCATACATGTATGTATGTATGAATGTATGTATGTATGTATGTATGTATGTATGTATGTATGTATGTATGCAAACGAGAAGGATGTAACTAGCCCTAATCAGCTTTTTCTATAAGGATTACCTGACTATTCACGTATTTTTTAAGTTTAATAAAAGCAACATATCCTATAGCCAGTATTTCCCTATAATTTTAAATTATATATTGATATCATTAATAATTAGAGGCAAACATGTTTATCGATGTTGAGAATGTTCTAGAAGCAAGTTGTTTACGATTTTGATGCGAAAATCACCCTAATCTTGGTTCTGTTATTGGATCTAATCTTTTGTTGCATTACGTCTTAGGGTTTCAGACAGTGCAGTGCAACAAGAAAAAAGTGAAAGTCCAACAAGCATTCTATAGCAAAAAGAATTGTTTCCCTAAAATATAAAGAAAACTCCGTAAACGTACTATCAATGTCATAGTAATCTGGAAACGATCCAAAAGCATTCCGAATGAAAGTTCTAATGAGCTTATGTGCTTGCACCACATAATAAACAATGTTCTAATATCCACATGTTTTTACTTCAAGATAAATCCAATGAAAGTTGAATATCACTTATGTCCTTGAATGTTTCACTGTAATTCAATGAAATTAATAATTGTTCAGGTCTTTGAATGTTTCTCAATAATCCAGTAATGTACTATCTGTTTAAAATAAGTGGTTTCAGCTCTGCAATTGATACGAGCAATAAATAAATGATTCTAGATTCTTTTCATGATTCTTTGAACGTGGTGTTTTAATCCCTTCATACAGTCAACGAATTCTCATCAAATAATCAAATATGAATCACTAGAAAAGATTCCCAAAAATTCAAAATTTTATGTTTTGAAATACTTTAGATGTCAGCTTGATTGTTTGTTGAAGTAATTTATTACATCATATTTTCGGGCAGCCATGATATATCTATATATACTCCCTAGATCCGGTGAAGTTTTCCTGACCTCAATTCTACCTTCATCCCATTTAATTGAGCTCGGTATGCTGATGTGAACTGGGCAATTTGAACTTGATTTAAGAATGAAAAATTTACAACCTGTTCAATATGTACTCTACCGACGCAACGTGACTCCTTTTAACGTGCATTCTGTATTGTTCGAATACCAATCATAAAAATATTTTCATTAACCCACATGACTCAAATAAAAACTGTTGTTCTAGAAGGGTGATCATGTGACTTTGATATGCGTGATACAGATATCGGATACACCTAAAATCAATTACTGACCATGGTCAATCACACAATATAGACACAGATAACATATAATCATGGAGGAAAGCCAACACGCAATACAAATTAAGTATACTATTGCATTGAACCTCTTACAAAAGCGTAACAAGCAAAGAATGAAGACAATAACCTTTGTAATTTTAACAACTAATTTATTTCCCTAGCAAAACAAGGTATAAATGAGAATAAGAACTTACGGTTCTACGAATCAAATCCAAAATTAATCCAAGAATAAACCAAGAATTGAAAAATAGAAGTCCAAGTAATAAAATGTCCTAATGAAACTGAGTTAGAATCCCGATGAAATTCCAAATGGAAGGAGATGACGTATGTTGTGGCCAGCGTCATACTGATGTGTCAACAGTTCTATGTTGAATCACAGAAAATAATATTCCAGTGATTGAATTATGTGTAAATTTTGATAACTGTCCTTGCCCATGAAATAATTTAGAACACAATTATTTTCAGGGAAAAATAATCTCTTAGAATCCAAATAATTTGAACAAAATTAAAAATTCAACTCAAACTGGTCACAGCAAGACACCTTTAAGTGTCAATGTTTTAAAGCCCGACTGACTAAATTCTCTATAGGAAACAGTTATACATTAATTTAAGATGCAAAACTGAGTGCCGTATGAGGGTCACATGATCACCCTTCTAGAACAAAATATAGGTTTTTTTATATGCCTAACATCACGTACTCCCAGTATGACCTCGATTTCACTTTAACACTTTAACAATCTTACACTGAGAGAAAAAAAATTCTAAAAAAATTAAAAAGTTGTTATTTTCAACTCGTACTGATTCTGAAGCAAGGTCAGGAACTAGGTCAGCATTAGATACAAAGTTTCTTTTACTTCTTGTTTATGAAAAATAGTCAGGTCAAATTGAACTGAATTGATTTTCTGAAAAATATTAAATCCAGTAAATAAAGTTACATTACAATAGCAACTAGCAAACAAACAATTAAATTAAATCAGACATAAATTAAATCAAATAAAAAGAATAATGCACAAAACCGGTTTTAGCGATGGCGAATAAAATAGTCATACAAATTAAGACAGATTCTAGTAATTACGATGAAGGAGGGAAGGACTTTATCTCCCATCCAACCATCCCCATCATAACTATAAATGTCGGCGACTAACAGTGTCCGACTAAGGGTCTAAGTGTTATAACTTTAGTCTTTGGACTCCCCACTCCTCTCTTACCTATATTTGTAATTACTTTTGTAACGAGCCCCAGGTAAAGTGTTATAGCCCCAATGTTTTTCTTTGTATATTTTGGGTTTCTCAGTTCTGAATTAGGATTCTAAGGAAGGGTTCTTACCGTTTTAGAGATTTAAATTCCTTTTGTTTCTGGTCAAATTTAAATTGCTGTTTTTTCTACGTTTAAGTTCGTATTATTGTTCAACTGGCAAGTGACTAAAGTTAAGCTAGCTCCCTCAAAATGCTTGATAAATCAACTTGTAAAATAATGTCCACTTCAAAATACGCGTCAGATAACAACTGTACAACACGTTTATTGTCTCTCTGTGTGCAATTTATTTAGATATGACAACTCCGCTGAATATTTTCAGAATTCTGTATTGTCGGACATAATAGTTTTGTGCAGACTACAAGAAAAGAGTACTCACAACATTAATATCAAGTTGATATAAAATTTACTCAAATGAAGAATGATTATTAAATTAAAAATTAAAAATATTTTTTATGTAATTCTGTCAGATTAAATTCATTACAATTGCAGAACAGTGTGTCCGTGTGTGTGTGCGTGCGTGTGTGTGTGCGTGCGTGTGTGTGGTTTTGGATTTTTAACGCAGCCTTTACCATTTTTCAGTCATATCGCTACGATGTCTGCAGTGTGGCGGTTTAGAGTAAAAAAGAAAACCAAACATTTATTTTTCGTTTAGATGACACTCAGATTGTATTCCGTCTCTTTCGTTGATTACATTGGCTATTTTGTACGTTGTTATATTTATAAATATAGTTCTCGTTACATGTTACACAGAAATAAATGCAGCTCAGCTTTTCACATGGTTTCGTTCTGACCAAAGGAAAGCTTCTTTACATTTACTAATTTCGTTCTGACCAGTGGAAAGCTTCTTTGCATTTACTAATGAATGCAAATGCAAGTATTAATCTGTACTCTCAAATTAAATTGGTTGTTACAATCCCTGATTTTAAAAACGCAAACGTTGAATATAAAATTGAGCTGTAACACCAAGAATAACTTACGAAGATCGAATGAACACACACCTATTAGTTCTTCATCCGACATGCATGAAGTCAATCGGGATCTGATGCAAGACAGGCTTTGATTATATCATGCATGAGTCAATCGGGATCTGATGCAAGACGGGCTTTGATTATATCGCTCTGTCCATGCTTTTACTCTTGTACTAAAATTCCCATCAAACTGGACAGAAAATCGATCCGGGGACTTTAATGCTAAGCAGGAAAACCTTGAGAAAAGATCCTGGTGATCCAAACTGCCCAGTCAAGACTGTCAAATACCAGCGTACAGGAATTAATTCCAAATATGATTCACTCCTTTCTCACATGACAAAAGATGCTTCAGAAAATCGCCGTGTCCAACATATCACACTATTAAAAGTGTCCAGCTAATTTATGTCATCCTACGCACTCTGTGTCAAAAATTCATGTCATTCTAGCTACTTTTTGTCAACTATCCTTGCTATTCGAACTACTTTGTGTCAATAATTTATGTCATCCTACGCACTCTGTGTCAAAAATTCATGTCATTCTAGCTACTTTTTGTCAACTATCCTTGCTATTCGAACTACTTTGTGTCAATAATTTATGTCATCCTACGCACTCTGTGTCAAAAATTCATGTCATTCTAGCTACTTTTTGTCAACTATCCTTGTTATTCGAACTACTTTGCGTCAATAATGTATGTCATCCTACGCACTCTGTGTCAAAAATTCATGTCATTCTAGCTACTTTTTGTCAACTATCCTTGTTATTCGAACTACTTTGCGTCAATAATTTATGTCATCCTACGCACTCTGTGTCAAAAATTCATGTCATTCTAGCTACTTTTTGTCAACTATCCTTGTTATTCGAACTACTTTGTGTCAATAATTTATGTCATCCTACGCACTCTGTGTCAAAAATTCATGTCATTCTAGCTACTTTTTGTCAAATATCCATGCCATGTTAACTACTCGGTGTCAACAATTTATGCCATTAAAATATATGACATACATCATGTTTGGTTATTCTTATAAAATTAATAACAGCTTCCAATGAATAATTATAGACATAATAGGAAAATGCAAAACAAATAGTTAGATAAAACTACAAATAAAATTGTTACAAACATCTACAAATATAAATATTTATATACATGTAATAACACAAATGATTTTATTAAATGTACAAATAGTTACATAAAAGGACAAATACAAATCGTTATATGGTTATACACAAATACAAATAGCTACATACAAGTACAGATACAAATAGCTACATGCAAATACAAATATAAATAGTTATATGCTATTAAAAACACAAACGGCTTTTATACCAATATAAATCGTTGTATACAAATACAAATTGTTATATGGTCATACACATATATAAATTATTGCATACAAGTCCAAAAACAAATCGTTATATACAAGCACAAATACAAAATATTACATAAAAATAGACAATGCAAATAGTTACATACAAGTACTAATACAAATAGTTCTATACAAGTACAAATACAAATAATTATATACAAGTACGAATACAAAAAAGATATATACAAGTACAAAAATCAGATAGTTATATACGAGTCCAAAAGCAAATCGTTATATACAAGTACAAATACAAATAATTATATACAAGTACAAATACAAATAATTACATTAAAGTAGACATACAAATAGTTATATTCAAGTACAAGTACAAATCACGAAAAATAGACATTACAAATAGTGTCATACAAGTGCAAATAAAAATAGATATATACAAGTACAAAAATCAAAAAGTTATATACAAGTACACATAAAAATAATTACATAAAAGTAGAAAATACAAATAGTTACATACAAGTACAAATATAAATAATTATATACAAGTATGAAAATCAAATAGTTATATACAAATATAAATACAAATAGTTATATAGAAGTACAAATATCTAAATCGTTATTACATGAATAATTCATACCTTTGTAAAATATACAGGGATATTTCATACCTTGTTGTCAAGTTATATAGCATTGCTATGTTGTAATTACTATTTCAATGTATTTTGAAAGGTGTGTTAATAAAAATATAAAAAAATTCACCAAGACAATAATTAGGCTAGATAGTATGATTTCCTGCGTGAAATACTTAAGTTTGTACACAAAAAATTTACACAACAAGCATCAGTCTATACTTACATGTCTCCTCATGTGTGTCTGTCTATTTGTTTTCTATACAAAAGTCATATATTTGATGGGGGAGTGGCATTAAATTATAGACCATTTTATTTTTTATTCCGAAAAAAATTCCTTGAAGATTGTTTTACAAATTTGCCTGTATGTATGTGTGGTCGAACGAAACGGATTCCATTGCATTGCTTCTATACCTTTGCATAAAGCATTTATATATATATATATATATATATATATATATATATATATATATATATATATATATATATATATATATATATATATATATATATATATATATATATATATATATATATTAATCCAACTTGTTTATTTACACGAAAATAGGTATTCAAAAACAAAATTAAATCACTCACACGAGTTTTGATATTGATGCATCGGCCCATTAAATTCGATCTGCTTGAAAGCATCATTTCTTAGACATTTTCATGTCAAAGCAAACTTCGCTTCTTGACTTTAAATCTAAATTAAGTCTCCACTCAGAATATATATCTACATTCCATTACAGATAAAAAGCAGGCTAAGAGTATTCAAAGTCTTAAATCGACGACCTTTGATTAAAGTACTCGTTTGATCAAAGAGAATCAATGAAATTAATTGAAATTTCAATTGAACAAAGAGAATCTATAAAATTAATTGAAATTTCAATTGAACTAAGAAATCAATAAAATCAATTGAAATTTCAATTGAACAAAGAGAATCAATAAAATTAATTGAAATTTCAATTGAACAAAGAGAATCAAAAAAATTAACTAAAGTTTTAATTGAACAAAGAGAATCAATAAAGTTAATTGAAATTTCAATTGAACAAAGAATCAATAAAATTAATCGAAATTTCAATTGAACAAAGAGAATCAATAAAATGATTTGAAATTTCAATTGAACAAAGAGAATCAATGAAATTAATTGAAATTTCAATTGAACAAAGAGAATCAATAAAATGATTTGAAATTTCATTTGAACAAAGAATCAATAAAATTAATAGAAATTTCAGTTGAACATAGAGAATCAATAAAATTAATTGAAATTTCAATTGAACAACGAATCAATAAAATTAATTGAAATTTCAATGGAACAAAGAGAATCAATAAAATTAATTGAAATTTCAATTGAACAAGGAGAATCAATGAAATTAATTGAAATGCAGGTATGTCAAGTCAAGTCTCGAACATATCAAGTGAAGTCTTAATCATGCAGGTATGTCAAGTCAAGTCTCGAACATATCAAGTGAAGTCTTAATCATGCAGGTATGTTAAGTCAGATTTGAAGGTTAAGGTTATGTAACTTTCTTTACAGGACTTCATACATCCAAATTTAATAATAATAATAATAATAATAATAATAATAATAATAATAATAATAATAATAACAATAATAATAATAATAATAATTATTATTATTATTATTATTATTATTATTATTGTTATTATCATTATTATTTATATTATTATTATTATTATTATTATTATTATTATTATTATTATTATTATTATAATGAAGACTTTGTATACCGCCTAATCTTTAAAAGCTCTAAGCGCTTTACAACATTAGACAACACCTATAAGACAAAAAAAACATATAATGATATGATTACAAAAACAAACACCATGAAATTTGAAAACATAAAAAGAAAGCATGCTGAAAATATTTAAGGTAGGAAACATTATTAGGTCTTTAAGTTTGTTCTTGCAGTCAAAATAAGTGAGTTTTAAGAGCACTCTTGAATGGGATCACTGTGTCTTTGTGTCTAAGTTCAGTGGGAAATTCATTCCACGTTGCTGGGCCTGGTATGCAAAAGAACGTTGTCCATATGATTTCGTTTTCGTATTGTGAATAATGATCATACGATTGTCAGAAGAAGAGCGTAAGTATCTTGCTTGTTTTATATACATGGGTAAGGTCGGATAGGTAGGTTGGAGTGGAGTCCGTCAGTGAAATGTAGCATAGAGAACGAATTTTGTGTTTGATTCTGGATCGAATGGATCAGAGGCGTAGCTGGGGGGGGGGGGGGGGCAGGGGGGTACATATGTCCCCGGGCGCCAAGGTACAGGGGCGCCAAAATGAGGCTTACAACGTTACATTATAATAAGTAAACAAGGGTAATATTCAAAAATGTGATTAAACGGGGAGGGGGCTGGGGCGCCAATTTTATAGTTCGTCCCCGGGCGCAAAATATCATAGCTATGCCTCTGGAATGGATAGCCAGAGTAGGGTACTGAACAGCGGGGAGGTGTGCTCTGATTGTGATACTCTAAGTATGATCCGAGCAGCTGTGTTTGGAACTTTTAGAAGTTTCTGGAATAGATATTGAGATGAACCAGACAGAAATGAGTTACATAAGACCTTCCGATGTATTGAATATCACTAGTACAAGAACTAAAAGGCTAATTCTTCAGAACTGCAATGAGGAGGCTATAATATGTATAATACAATTTCATTTTGCTTCAGATTTGATCACTGGGGGCTCACATGTACGGGAATATACGCATTCACTCTCAAATATCAAAGCAAATATCATAGTCGTTCATTCTAATGACAACCCCGGTAGCTTAAGTGGTTAGAGCGTCCGCCTCGGATGCGGGTTCGAGCCCCGGCCGATTCATACCAAAGACTAATAAAAGTGGTACTATCAGCGGCCTCGCTTGGCACTCAGCATTAATAGTCTAAGGACTGATCGGCCTGGTGTCAGGATAATGTGACTGGATGGGACATCATGCATCATGTGTGCGGCATGATGCCCCAGGGCTATTATTCACTGAAAACTGCCAAACTGCAGACGTCGTAGCAATATTACTGGAAAGTTGTTAAAGCTACATTAAAATCCAAATCACATACACACACATTCATTTTAATATGACTGAATGATTTAAATGTAATGGAATTCAATATAAGATAATTATCATATTGAACTTTCATTGGATTCCTATTAACGGTCTTCATAATATTTATAGCATTATTTTCAATATATGTTTGTATTTCAACCTTTTCTCATCTGAACGTGTTTGGTTCAATATTAATAGATGTCAAAAAGTTTTTACACTTCATTCTGCGATGTTCAAAACATTAGATTCATTTGCCTAAATGTAAAGTAGACTTTTCTAATTAAAGTATTGAATATATTCGCTTCTTTTTAAACGACTGCATTATTTGGTAATGTTTTCGGGATAGAGTGATAATCCAGCTTAGACTCTTTCTTTCCAGATCGTTGCTTTAGTGATAACCGGTGAATAGCATACAATAGTAGTGAAGTGGGGCACTATAGGGTCTATGGGAATTAGCATTAAAAACACCCCTGGGTCGATATAGGGTCTATGTAAATTTAACATGGAGAAAAATCGTGGGTCGATATAGGGTCTATGGGAATTAGCATTACAGACTTAACCTGGGTCTGTATAGGGTCTATGTAAATTTAACATTAATCACCCTGGGTCGATATAGGGTCTATGTAAATTTAACATGGAGAAAAATCGTGGGTCGATATAGGGTCTATGGGAATTAGCATTACAGACTTAACCTGGGTCTGTATAGGGTCTATGTAAATTTAACATTAATCACCCTGGGTCTGTATAGGGTCTATGTAAATTTAACATGGACAAAAAAAACCCTGGGTCTGTATCGGGTCTATGTAAAATTGAAACAGGGAGGGTCTCTATTTTTTAAAAAAAAACTAAATAATAAAAGGGGTAGGCAATGGTAAGGCTATCTCTTTTCGAGATATATGGCTGGCCCTGAAAAGGGCCTTTGGTTTATGTTAATATGCCCTTAACATAAAGGGCATTTGCGACATCTTCTTGTCCTCAAACTTCGTCTTACAGCAGGGCCATACATCAGAGTTCTCTTGAGGCAACCTTGTCTCTCTATATAGACTCTTCTTATCCACAGGCTGCTGCTGGTCCTGTGGACAACGGTCCACTTGGATCGGACATACATGAGCATGTCCGTCCTGAACATCATTGTTGACACAAGGGTTGAAGATTCAACGTCTGTCCACATGTTTAGGCTCCGACAATAGGTGAATCAATGCAGTGAACTGCGCTTATTTATAGGGACAGAAAGGATTGAAACGGATTGAGTTCATTCACCAATCCGAACACGCGTTACAGAATTCAGTCAGCCCGCATCCAATCTGAAGAGAGCAGTCTGTGACGTCACGTAGTCTATATAGATTCGCTAGCGCTTGTGTGCAGTCAATCTATGCGACAGTGATTCAACATGACGGAAACTCAGAAAACGATCCAATGGGGTGCACCAACAGGGGAGACCGCCCAAGGGAACCCGGACTTACTTTCAGAAGAGGTGAATTGGGATTTTGTGGATTTTCTCTCCTCGCAAGAATTTGTTCCGGAACCTTCGTTACCTTCTTCATTACCGCAAGTGGAAAATTTTAGACAGAGACAGAAAGAAGAATTGGAGAAATTTATACAACGACAAAAGGAAGCGGAACAGGCTTTTCTCCTACAGCAACAGCAACAAGAAGAAGAGGTAAGAAAAAAACAACAGCAGCAACAGCAAGAAGAAGTAACAGCAAAGAAACAAGAGGGTGAAAATCAAACGGTCACGGTACTGTTGGACATTTTAGCGGAGTTAAGAAGTCTGAAACAAATGTATCAGACTTCTTTATCACGACCGAAGAGAATACGACCTTCCCGAGCTAAACACGTCAACCCTGTGACTAAGCCTACCGTACCACCCTTAGTGATTTCAACTCAATCATTATCATCATCATCAACATTACGCAGTCCAGAAGTAGGCCTTGGCCGTGGCAAAGGCATAAGGCAGTTAAAGTTGATTGCTTAAACTTACCCTTTCACCATGAAGAAAAAAGGCCCTTTTCAGGGTCACCCACATTTCTAGAAAAGAAATACAATTTCAATTTGCCAATAACTCAAAAAAAACCCACCCATTTTACCCTTATAGTACGTGTCTGTGTATGAGTGCGTGAGTGTAGCTTCTTATTTTAAAATCAAAACTCAAAGACTCTTACCTTATATCATTCATTTATTCTTTTCTCCATTTTTTACAATCCAATTCACAATTCTCAACACTTTAATTTAAAGTTCATTGACTTCTTTTGTCTCCTTGTTTAGTCTCTCTGTTTTTTGAATTTCTTCACTGTCACACTCTTTTCCTCTTCTTCCTCCTCACTTTCTTCCCTTCTTCTTTTCTTCTCCTGTTTCTTTTTCTTCACCTGTCTGCTTTCTTCCTCTGAAGAATCCCTCTCTTCCTCTGAAGAACCCCTCTCTTCTTCTGAAGAATTCCTCTTTTCTTCTGACTCCTCTTGTTTCTTTTTTGGGCAATCTGGAGACCAATGTCCTTTTTCTTTACAATAATAACAGGTATCTTGACTTTTGTCTTTTTTAGTCCCTGTTTTTGTTCTTTTTTGACGGTCTGGACACTCTGAAGACCAATGCCCTTTCTTCTGACAGATATAGCAAGTATCTT
This sequence comes from Sinohyriopsis cumingii, assembly GCA_028554795.2. Taxonomy (NCBI): domain Eukaryota; kingdom Metazoa; phylum Mollusca; class Bivalvia; order Unionida; family Unionidae; genus Sinohyriopsis; species Sinohyriopsis cumingii. Next base: position 2,254,005 of record CM068831.1, on the reverse strand, counting down.
GACTTTTATCTCGAAAGGAAGGAGAGTAGTCTGTCGGCTGGTCTGAAGAGAATTTTCTAATGACCCCTCGCAAAGCTCTGACGAAACGTTCCATCTGGTTAGTCTCTTCCATCGTTGTGCTCAGCTTGAGAGTGAAATGAATAGTGAAAGGATAAGACACACACCCTTTTATATACGCTGGTCTGCTATGACTATAAAGTAGCTCATGGTGTTTGAACTTGAGTCATTTGACTTTTTGCTTTCAAGATGAAACGATCCCATTCGTTCGAGAAGAAAGAAGAAGAAAGTAAGAGGCAGAAACGTGATCTATCGCCTCGAACCAGGGCTGAAATCTTGGCACAGATTCATGCCAGTGATTTTGAAGAGGACATGAGTGAACCAGAATCCGAACCCTCTAAGCCAAGTTCACCACCCTTAGTCAACCCTGAAAAATACTATTCCATTCGAGAGACGGAAAAGCGTTCCTCTAGAAAATTTAGAACCACGGCTTACAAATACACGGTGAAGTTTAAAGATTTCAAGTCCGAAGTACCGTTAGAGAAAGCAGAAGGGTTCATCACCGGAGTGTGGGATTCTCTGCTCACTGCACTCAAGCGACAATGTCAACCCAAAGAAGACGATCGCTTGAGACTTTCCATACAACACGACGGTTTGAAATCCCCTGTTTGGATCGAGTTTAGCACCCCTGCAGAATTGACCGCTTCCAAAGTCATGGACAAGATTCAACACGTGCAACAATCTAATGACCAGTTTGACATCACTGATGGAAAAGCCACATTGGACATGACCCACGTCTCTCCTCCTCAAGGGACCGGACGCAAAAAGATGTTATTGGTGAACGACCTTCGCAGCATTAAGCGTAGCCTTGTCCAAATTCACAATCCTCATGACCAGATGTGTTTAGCCCGTGCCATCGTGGTGGGACGAACCTATGTCAACAAGAACGACACGGCAGAATGGAAAAGAGACTGGGAGAACATTCGACAATCGGACCGAGCCAAACAACGAAGTGAAGCAGAACTCCTGTTACGACAAGCTGGCATGTCCAAAGACACACCCTGTGGCATTCCTGAGATGCAAAAATTGCAAGATGCCCTAGCTCCACGATACACTTTGAAAGTGCACCCTCAAGAAGTGCGCGGGTCTCTGTTGTTTCGGGGGCAAGATTTTAAGGACGGAAAATACATTCACGTTTATCATCACGATGACCATTTCGATACCATTACCAGTATCACTGGATTCCTGGGATATGTTTATTATTGTGAGAAATGTGACTATGGTTATAATAATCGAGAGCAGCACAAACATTGTGGATGGAAATGCTCAGGATGTTTGGCCTCTCCATCCTGTCTGAGCGAAGAACCAGTGCCTTGTTCAACTTGTCTGCGCACGTTTGTCAGCCCTACCTGTTACCAACAACATTTGAAGACGCAAGGTTCACAGAAGAAATGCGCTTGACAACTGCTGAGATTGTGCCCCGCGTGTGGACAAGGCATACGTATCAACAATGCCAAGGCACACGTATGTCGAGGAAAGAAAAAATGTCACATTTGTCACCACATCGTGGACTTGGAACACGAATGCTACGTGCAAAAATACCATCCCCCACCAGAGAAAGAGGACGGTCACAAGAAGAAAGGCAATTTCATCTTTTTCGATTTCGAATGCATGCAAGAGACTGGCATTCACATCCCTAATTTCTGCGTGGCTCATCGAGCGTGCGAGAAGTGCATTCAAGAACCTATCTTCAGTCATTGCCCTCACTGCAGCAAGATTCCCGGAGGGCGTGAAAAAATCTTTCGGGGACCAAACACGTTAGCCGATTTTGCCCAATGGGTTTTAGACCCCATCGACAAGACGTGGGGCCAAGAGGACATCGAACGTTACCGAGATTGTCATCGCCATGCCACAGTGATGGCTCACAATTTCTCCGGATACGATGGACAGTTTCTTCTCAGATACTATACGGAACAAGGCACCGAGCGTCCTAAAGTGACTTTGAACGGGGCCAAAATCATTTTCATGCAAGTGGGACAAGTACAGTTTAAAGATTCGATGAGCTATTTGGCCATGCCTTTGAGTCGAATGCCTAAAACGTTTGGAATGACAGAAATGGCTAAAGGGTACTTTCCACACTTTTTCAATACGGAAGCCAATCAACACGCCGTTCTACCCCATTTACCCGAGGCTCACCATTACGACCCCGACAACATGCGTACCGAACAACGAGAAGCTTTCTACGCTTGGTACCAGGCTCACGCCTCGGACCCTTTCGACTTTCAGGAAGAAATGCTAAAGTATTGTCGTTCCGACGTGGACATTTTACGGCGTTGCTGTGGAAAATTTCGAGAACTGTTCATGGAACACGGAGGGGTCGATCCTTTGAAAGAAGCTTGCACCATTGCCAAAGCGTGTTCCTTAGTGTACCGCCAACGATTCATGCCTGAAAACACCGTGGCTGTCATCAGTCCTCAAACGACCCACTTTGTCAAGCGTCAATACTCGGTCAAAGCCCTACGTTGGTTACATTACTTGTGCGACAAGGAAGACAAATGGATTCAGCATGCCCGCAACGGAGGGGGTGAAAAGACCATCGGAACGCATTCGGTCGATGGCTGGGACTTAGAAAACCCCAAGATCGTGTACGAGTTTAACGGTTGCTTATTTCACGGATGTCCTGTTTGTTACCCTGACCGTGGCACTAAAAATCAGTTTTTGCAACGAACCATGGAAGACTTGTACCAGGACACTTGTCAGCGACGCCTAAAGTTAGAACAGCAAGGATACCAAGTGGTGGAAATGTGGGAACACGAGTACGATCACCGTATGAAAACCGATCCCGAGTTTAAACGCCTCGTGGAAAGTTACCAGTTCATGGACCCGTTGAACCCGAGGGATAGTTTGTACGGAGGAAGGACCAATGCCACCTGTTTGCTGTACCAAGCCGACGAAGAGAAAGGAGAAGAAATCAAATACTTGGACGTGTGTTCGCTGTATCCCTACGTGTGCAAATATTGTCGCTTTCCTGTAGGGCACCCGCAATTGCTGACGGAACACATCGACCTGAAAAACATTCGACAATACGAAGGCTTGATCAAGTGTAAAGTTTTGCCTCCCACGAACCTATACCATCCCGTCTTACCTCACCATTGTCAAGGCAAACTGATGTTTCCCTTGTGCCGTACTTGTGCCGAAACGTGCAACCAAGACCAACCTTGCCATCACAGCCAGGAAGAACGGGCCTTGACGGGAACCTGGGTCAGCGTAGAATTGTTCAAAGCTCTGGACATGGGATACCAACTGTTAGAAGTGTACGAAATTTGCCACTTTCCCAAGACACAACAATACCACAAGGGTGACCCCACGCAGAAAGGCATTTTCGCAGACTACGTGGATGCCTTTTTGAAACTGAACCAAGAAGCCAGCGGCTATCCTTCCTGGTGTCACACTCCCGAAGACCAAATACAATTCAAAGAGAAATACTACGAACAAGAAGGCATCACTTTAGACCACATCGAGAAAAACGAAGGCAGGCGATCGTTTGCCAAAGTGATGTTAAATTGCTTGTGGGGTAAAATGGCACAACGACCGTGTTTACCCAAGACGGAATATTTGACAGAACCTTCCCGCTACTTCCAGATGATTCACGACAAAACCAAATACATGAAACACGTGGACGTCGTTCGAGAGAATTTGATGTTGGTCAATTACGAAGAAGATCTGGACTTTGTACAAGACGACCCTTTTGGAAATGTCATCATTGCGGCTTACGTGACAGCCCATGCTCGCTTAAAATTGTACGAAGCTTTAGAACTGTTAGAAGAACGCGTCCTGTACTTTGACACGGACAGTTGCATTTACATCCATCACCCGATTCAACATCACCCTAACATCGAAGGAGACCGTTTAGGAGCCTGGACAGACGAGCATCCCGACGACAAGATTCTAAGTTTCGTCAGTGGTGGTCCCAAAAATTACGGCTACGAATACCTGGACAAACAAGGAGAAGTGCACACGACGTGCAAAGTGAAAGGACTGACCCTGAATTATCGTACCAGTCGAGTGGTCAACTTTGGGGTATTGAAAGAAGCCTTGCAATCGGGAGAGGATGGAAACTTTAAAGTGACCACCTATCAACCGAACAAGATTGTACGTTTACCCACTCACCACATCGTCAGTCGACCCTTGGAAAAAGTCTATCAAATCGTGTACCAGAAGCGAGTTCGACTTCCCAATCATTTCACCTTACCGTACGGTCACGTCGGTATTGGTCTGTATATAAAAAAGGAACCCTAGGCAAGATCGATAGTTCATCGTGACTACCAAGACCGAGCGAACAAGATGAATACTTTGAAAGAGACATCGTTCCAGTTTGGGGATTGTAAAAAAGTTGTATCTTCCTCTAGTGTGACTAATATTGGATGGATAAGACCCATGCATTGCGACGGAAAATGTCCGGAAGGAAACTGCGATTGTCCATGTGGTTACCATTGTAATTGCGTAACGGAGTTTGCAGACGAGTGCGATTGTGAGCCTTGCGATGGATACGATGCTGTACCTTGTGACCTGAGCGATGCCGTAAAGCATCATGGGAACTTTGTTCTCACTGCCCCTATCATGGAAAGTGATGCTGTGCGTGTCAAACCTGAGGGATGCGAAAGCGATGCCGCTCGTCCTCTTAGACATTTTACCGGGTTTAAAGGGGAATGTCGACCTTCACGTTTGCCTCCCTACGGATGTCATCCAGCCCTGAGCAAACTCCTACCCATGTCACTCAACCCTCATCGAAACGAACATGTGAAAGACGAATATTCGTTTCCTGTGCGTTTGTCGGAATACTGCGACTTTGAAAATCGTCTTCAATCGTTCAAAGGAAAATGGCCTAAGTATCTGGGAGGACCGACCCCCGAAGAATTAGCCAGAGCCGGATTTTTCTACTTGGGCGAAGGAGATAAAGTCAGGTGCTTCAGTTGCGATGTGACACTTCACCACTGGGAACCGCAAGATTCGGCCTACGTAGAACATGCTCGATGGTCACCGAATTGTCATTACTTACCCTTAGTGGGACCGAGACATTGAAGTAACTTCTTACCATAATAATCTGTTCATGGATACTTTACAAGAGAACATTTGTGCTTTGCCTGTGGAGTTGAGAGAACGCATTTATCGAGAACTGGTCAAAATACAAGTGAAACGTAAAGAACAATTGCATCCGTTACGTCACCGGTGTTTGAACCACTGGTACCTGAAAGCTATACAAGGATTGATTCAATTGAAAGTGTTCCATCGGACAGACATTGATCAACGATCCTCTAGTTTTAAAAAGGATTGGTTTGGTATGGACGATTGCAGTTACATCATTGTAAACGTACTGCATCGAATTCCAGAGGAAGAGTTAACGAATTACCAACATCTTGAACACAATGTCAACTTAGTGAAAGAGGAAACTTCTGAACGAATTGTAATGTGTAGATTAGTGACTCAACGATTTAAATTCGACACTGAAGTGAAACCATGTTTGTGCAAAGAGTACATTTCTTGTGTCAGACCAAAGAGGATTTAGTATGACCTATTCATGGATACTTTGCTAGAGAACATTCGTGCTTTGCCTGTGGAGTTGAGAGAACGCATTTACCGAGAGCTGGTCAAAATACAAGTCAAACGTAAAGAACAATTGCATCCGTTACGTCACCAGATCTTTAACCACTGGTACCTGAAGGGTATAAGAGAACTGATTCGTCAGAAATTGTTTCAGTGGTCAGACCTTGTTCAATACTTCCAGGCCCCCGATGATTCACGTGTTGATCATTTTGGTTACTTCGAGATTCACCTAGAGCAACCCATTGAGGAAGACGAGGTAAAGGATTACCAACATATTTTCCGTGGAATCTACTTAGCGGAAGAGGAAACTTCTAATCGAACTCTGAAGTTTCGGTTACAGTATGCAAGATTTACATTACCCACTGGAAAACGAACATCACTGGCTAGAAAGTACGTGTATTCTTTTCGAAACAAAGAGACTATAAAAACAGGCAGCTATGCCACGGCTTATGTCGTATGTCATCCAACAGATTCCGTGGAAGGAACTCAATGACCATATTCGAACCGTGGATCATTACCATCGATTATTACAAGAACTTTATCCATTCAATTTGGGACGACAAGTGGTGTGTGTCTTAGTGACTTGTTTTCTGGGATTTCGTTTACCAGCCGATTCTTTGTGGACTCTTTACGATCAGTACTTACCACCTCAATGGCCTTAAATGGTCACGAAAAACTCCTTTTGCTCAAAGCCTTGCGTTTTCATCTGGATACTTCTCGACCTCAACAGGAAAAAAAGATTCGTCAACTTTTAGCTACCCAAGACGTGTATGACGATGTGTGTGTAGCTTGTGACTTACATCCCCATTGGACAGATGTCCGTGCCTGGAAAGAATGGGATTTTGAGGCTTGGACCCAAGAAGTGGCCCAGTATGCACGAGAGTTGTTCAAGGAAAAAAGTTACTTTTCAACCCGTGTTAGTGACGGTGCCAGAAGAACCCGTCACCCAAGACAGGACTGTCGTGGACAGACCTGAAAGACCTTTTCGGGAGGACACTTGTGTGACTTTACCCCCTGTTGAACTGGTTAGAACATTACCCAAAACATGTGGTTGTACAGACACTTGTGTTTATTCCACGTTCATCGTTATCATGTGCCTTTTATTCTTGTACTTAAGCCTTTGGCTTTTATGTATTTTTGCCTTTCGTGTTCATATTTGAAACATTCAATAAACGTGTTCTGAAAAAAGTATATAAACTCTTGTCTTGTTTGTTTTTCGTGTCACAAGTGACATTTCTCACACCATGGCTACCTCTGCTGTCTCTGCTCCCTCTTCCTCTACTGTCAAAGTCATCGACGAACACTTAGATCGTGCCAGTTGGGAGGCTTTGTATCTTCGCCATCCCTTTAACATGCTCATTGCTGGACCTAGCGGTTCTGGCAAAACCGAATTCGTCAAACGTTTGATCGAACATAAACATCATTTGATCGATCGACCCCCTCAACGGATCGTGTGGTGTTACAAAGAGTGGCAATCGGCGTACAGCCTCTTGCGAGAAAGTCAAGGCGATTCCATCGTGTTTGTGGAAGGCATTCCTAAAGAAGACGACGGCATCGTCTCTGACTCCCGTCAAACCCATTTGGTCATTTTCGACGACATGTTAGGAGAAGACGAAGAAGAAATTAAATTGTGGTTCACGCGCAAAGGGCATCACCGTAATGCCAGTGTCGTTTACATCACCCAAAATTTGTTTCAACAAAGTAAAGCCCATCGCACCATCAGTCTCAATGCGCATTACGTGGTCTTGTTTAAAAGCCCTCGAGATAAATCGCAAGTGCAAGTCTTAGCCAAACAGTTAGGAACGCCTTGGCTGACTCAGGCGTACGACGATGCCACTCAAACGCCACACGCCTATTTACTCGTCGATTTGAAACCTACGACCCCCGAGGATTTGCGATTTCGTACCCACTTGTTTCACCACTGGTGCCAAGACGGAGGGCCTGTCCTGTACACGTCTCCGTCCTCGACTTCATTTCACTCCCCATCAAAAAATCTATAAAAACCTCAGACCCTTTTTCGTCTGTCTCACACAGTGTGAACATGACGTCCCTTCAGTCGCATCTTCCCGTCAAATTGATTCGTGCCTTGTATGGCATCAGTCGAGAAAAAGATCCACAAACACGAGCCCGTGTCTTAGAAGCTAGTCTCAAAGAAGTCTTACGATGGTTCACGGTGACGGCACGTCAATTACTCCAAGGAATCATTCAGATTCCTCATCAAACCCAACGCTTTTTCGATCGAAACAAAGTCGCTTTGGTCCAACTGGCCGATCCCCGCATCGACACTCAAACCAAAAAACAAATCATTTTGAAACCTGGAGGGAGCGGTACTCTAGGAGGGGTCATCATTCGCTCACTCTTAAGATGGGATCCTAATGCCCCCAAAGTTATCCCTAAGACAAAAGTCCAACGAAGCCCCAAGAAGAAAAAGAAAAAGACCAGGTCCCCAAAGAGAAGAACTTCTCCAGTGGCGGGACCCTCCTCTTACCAGACACCACCCCGGAAAAAGAAAAGAAGCCCCCAGAAAAAGAAACAGAGAAAAAGTCCCCAGAAAAAGAAAAGTCCACAGAAGAAAACTAGTCGCAAGAGAGGCACTGCGGCCAGGACGCAGCCTTACACTCGCAAACCACGACCTGCCACAGCGGTGACTGTGTCTCCGACAGCCTCACGTTTATCCACTTCTCCGTTGATGTCACCAGGAACTGAAGAGTACTTGGAGACGTTAATCACACCAAGAACTTCTCCGTTGATGACCCCCAAAAGAACTTCCCCAGTGGCAGGACCCTCCAATTTAGTGGCAGTGGCTGCTGCTCAAAAAGTACCTTCTCCCAAAATCAAAGTCCATGAAAGATCGGGCATGTTACAAAGTTTACTGGATTTGTCCAAGCAAGAACTGACTCGATTTAGTCTGTTACGTACCCCTGCACGACGTGTCATGCCTGTCATGAAGTTGATACGCCGTAAAGACAATCAGTGGCGACGCGTTCCAGTATAAAAAAGGCCTGTGACCAAGTAGGGTATCAGTGTTCTTTTGGTGCTCCTAAAGACTCAAAGATGTCACCCTCCAGAAAACCCCAAGGAAAGAAAAGGAAAGGACTGCCACCACGTTTAGCCAAACATGGGGACCTGTTATCTGTCCTGTCCAAAGCTTCTCCACCCCTACGAAAAAAACTCATTCAAACGGCCTCCAAAGAGGTCATCGATACCGTGTGCGAATGTTGTTTGAACGTTTTGAAAGGCACGATCCCTTTGTCCAAACACCAGAAACAATGCTTAGGCAAACATCGTCACGTTCTTCGCCAAATGGTTCGAAAGAAAATTCCCATTCGTCAAAAAAAGAAGATGTTGGTTCAACGTGGAGGCATTTTGCCTCTCTTGTTAGGCCCCATACTGAAAGGAGTCTTGGGAACCATGTTGGGAGGACTGGTGGGAGCAAGATAAAAAGGCCTTCGAAAGTCCCAAGATCTCAGAATTGACCCCTGACAACCCCATGGAAGGACGAAAACTAGCTTTAGTGCCTTACAAACGATGGATGGAATACCATCGGTGGCAAGAACAACGCACCCCGCATTTACCTCCCAATCCCCATTTGAGCGAGATGTCCCAGTTACAACACGAATTGCAGTCCTTGATGGATCGCCAAGATTTGTCCGAAACAGAAAAATCGCAAAAGTACGGTCAACTCTTGCAACGACTGCAACTCTTTCACCAGAAAGCTTTAGACGAAACAGCTTTACCCACTCTAAAAGATTTTAAGACCTTGATGAAAAGTCCAGCACCATCACCAGTACCAGTACCAGTACCGGTACCAGTGGTCAAGAAAGAAAAAGGAAAAGAAGAAGAAGAAGGGTTTCAAACTCCACCAGAAAAAGTACGCAAGTTAACAACACCACCTACCTCCAGAATTGGATGGATTAAAAAGATGATGGCCACCCCTTCTTCCTCACAAGAGAAAAAGAAAGTGAAGACAGAAGTGAAACAAGAACCGATATCCCCTGCTCAGACATCCTCCTCTTCGACACCTATTGCCGGTCGCACACGCAAAGCCTTGCAATCCAAGAAAATACCCCAAGAGAAAAAGAGTAGCCTCTTCCAAGAGTGGGTGCCTTATTAACACACCAACCAACACAAAAAAAAATGGAAAAAGTCTTAGCCAGCATTTACTACGATCCCTCGCATCCTGCAGGTTACGCAGGAGTTCAAAAATTGTATCGTGCTGCCAAAACTCGACTGAAAAGTCTCCGTTTACCTCAAGTGCAACGATGGTTACAAGAACAAGCTACCTACACTTTACACAAACCCATTCGACGCAAGTTTGCCAGAAGTCGCACCCGAGTGGAAGGCATCGATCATCAATGGCAAGCCGATTTAGCCGATGTCTCTCATTTGGCCAGCTACAATCGTGGCTACAAATATTTGTTTTGTGTCATCGACGTCTTTTCCAAATTTGCCTGGGTCGTGCCCTTGACTTCCAAATCGAGCAGCGAGTTAGTGCGAGCCCTCCAACGGGTGTTGAAACAAAGCGGTCGTCACCCTCTTCGATGGCAAACGGACAAAGGCACCGAATTTCTGAACCAAGCTTTCCAAAAAGAATTAAAGAAACGTGACATTCATTTTTTTTAAACCGAGAATCCCGAAACCAAAGCCGGCATCGTGGAACGTTTTCAACGTACTTTGAAAGAACGCATGTGGAAATATTTTACGCATCACCACACTCTGAAGTACATCGACATCTTACCGCACCTGTTGCAAGCGTACAACCAATCTTACCATCGAAGCATCGGACGTGCCCCGCAAGACGTGACTCCCGACAACGAAGTGCTGGTGTTCGAGCGCCTGTTCGGTACGTCCCCGACGAGGGCTGTCCCCGAGAAAAGTGGAGACTTGGCCGTAGGAGATTGGGTGCGCATTGGCAAAACCAAACGCACTTTCGACAAAGGTTACTTACCTAACTGGACGACCGAATTGTTTCGCGTCACTGGACGAGTGCATGGCCGTCATCCTGCCGTCTATAAATTGGAAGACATGAACGGAGAAGTGCTCAAAGGAACGTTTTATTTGCCCGAGTTACAACGTGTCACCAAAAAAGAAGACGACGTGTACGACATCGAAAGCATTCTCGAACGCAGAACCCGTAAAGTGGGCAAACGACGTGTCAAAGAAGTCAAAGTACGTTGGAAAGGATATCCACCCAGTTTCGATTCTTGGATCGACGCTTCGCAAGTCATCGACTATAAAAAGAAGAAGTGACCATCATGCCCTTTCACACAGCAGACGCAGCTACGTCGACCACTCCTTCTTCCCCTAGTTCTTCTGTGCAAGATTTACAAAAACAACCCTTGTGGGTGTGGTGTGGAGAACGTGTGCCTAAAACGCAAATCGTCTTTTTCTGCCAAATCTTCGTGGTGTATTGTGTCATCGGGGCAGCCATCGCCAATTTGAGTTTGCAACAAGGAGACAAACAATTGTGGACCATTTTATTGAGCAGTTGCATCGGTTACCTGCTTCCCAATCCCTCCCTGAAATTCTCCTCGAACGGGAACGTTGTGTCCAGTGCCAGTGCCAGTCACCACTCCAACAACAACCAGAACCCCATTTTGGGTGGAGACACGCCTCTGACGTCCAGTAATATCCCCTCGGACAGCCACAGAACTCTAGAATTATGAGTCACGAAAACCAATTTTACTTGACCTTACCCAGTGACAGTTCCATGGAGGTGTTTCCCAATAACACGTTGTGCTGTTACACGGCCAAATTACCTCAAGCCATCCCCTTAGATCACGAAGCCCATTGGGAAGTGGCTTTAGTAGAAATGATTCACCCGACCCAAGTCCTCAATGTCCTTCCCAATCAAAATAAATTTGATGTGGAAGTTCATGACGAGCAAATGCAACAGTGGATGGATACCCATAGCAAATATGACAAGAAAACCCGTACACCAAATTCAAAGTGGACCACCTATCACTTGTTCATTCCCCCAGGCTATTATTTTAGTGGTCAACATTTGGTCAACACCATAGCCACCAGGTTTAATAGTGTGTTTCTGAAAGCTTTGGAAAGTGTCAAAAAAAGTGTCACCCTGGAGTACCACAAAACAGCTCGTCGCTTCCTGATGAAATTTCCTGAGGGGCCCAAAATCATGTCTTTCTTATTTTGTCATGAATTGTTTGACATGTTGGGCGGTGACATGGAGCTAAGGAAGAAAGTAGAAAAAGAAAAAGGTGAATTACCAGTCATTTCTGACAACGATTCTTTTGCCAAGTATTTTCGTACCCCGGTAGAACTGAACCAAGGACTGAATTTGATGTTCGTGTACTCCGATGTGGTGGAGTACAACGTGGTGGGACACACCTCCGTACCGTTACTGCGTGTCATTCCTTTCAAAGTTGATTCTGCCGCAAACGCTGACGAGGAAGGTGGAAACACTTACCACGTCCACCGCGAATTTGTCCATCCTCACTATTTACCTGTCAGCAAGTCGTATTTGGACACAGTCAACATTACTATAAAAGGAGATTTGGGACAAAATATTCCATTCACCAAAGGAAAAGTCACGGTGAAACTCCATTTTCGAAAACGGTTTTCTCACGACTCGTAAGTAAGTCATGTATCCAGTGTACCGAGGGGTTGCTCGACAGCGAGGACACGGTTTAGGAGACATGTTAAAATCGGCCTTTCGTTCGGTGGCCCCAGTGTTGAAACCGATGGTGACACGCGGATTGCACGCTTTGAAAGATGCGGCACTGACGCAAGGCAAAGAATTTCTCCAAAATGTCATCATCGACAAACAAAACCCTAAAGAAGCCTTCATGAGGGCTGGCAAAAATGTCTTGCTGCAAACGGGCAAAGACATTTTGGGCCGACTTGACACACCTATAAATGTTCTGCACGCTACCGAGTCAGGCATTCAGCAAGGACAAGGCAGAAAGAGACGACGAAGAAAACACCCTTTCACCAGACTTCAAGCGAGAAAGGCTAAGAAAAGAAGAACCGTTCGAGACTTAGACGTTTTCGATTATTGAAACACAGAGAAAAAATGATGCACCGAGAGTCTTGCGCTTGTTCCAAGACGGAACTGGATCTGTTTGCCATGCCCCCCACCATGATGACGATGCAAGAATCTCAATGGGTGGAATTTCATCCCGTCTCCTCATTGACAGCCTCAGCTCCCATCGAGTTTGAAATCAAAGGACAGCCCGAAGATTACATCGATCTGAATAGCAGTTACTTGTACTTGAAAGTCAAAGTTCTAGATAAGGATGATGGTGCAGTAGATGACACTGAGAATATAGCTCCCGTCAACAATTTCATGCATTCCTTGTTTAGTGGAGTGGACTTGTACTTGAATAACAAACTGGTCAGCAGCAGCATGGATACTTACCCTTACCGTGCCTACCTGGAAAATCTCTTGACGTACGGAATAGATGCCAAGGATACCCATCTCAATGCTTGTGTGCTGTGGGAACCTGACGAAGCGGGCAAGTTCGACCTTGTAGATGGAACCAATAGCGGCTTTGAGCAAAGAGAACTCAAAATCTTAGATAAGAAAAGTTTAGAACTGATGGATCGTTTGCATTTGGACATGTGGTTGCAAGAGAAATATTTGCTGAACGGAGTCAATGTCCGCTTGAGACTGAATCGTAGCAGTACCGCTTTCCATTTGTTGGCTGAGGATGCTAAGGCTCCTAAAAGCAAAATCGAAGAGGCCAAACTCTACGTACGACGCGTGGAAGTGTTACCCAAAGTAGGTAACGACATCAGTCAAACGTTGAGCAGAACGACCGCCAAGTATCCCATACGACGCGTGGAAGTGAAAACGTTCACCATTCCCGTTGGACATCATTCCATGATCGAAGATCATCTGTTCCAAGGACAGCTACCCAAACGTTTGATCCTTGGTATGGTCTCGAATTCAGCCTTCAACGGAGCCTTCGCTCAAAATCCTTTCAACTTTCAACACTTTAACGTGAAGAAAATCGAAGTCAGTCGCGATGGCAAAACCTTGTGTACCCGACCTTTAGAACCTGACTTTAAAGAGAAGAATTACTTGAGATCGTACTTGTCCCTGTACGAAGCCACCGGACAGTTAGGAACCAACACCAGTCACGGTATTACGTACGAGGATTATGCAGGAGGCTACGCTTTGTGGGCTTTCGATTTCACTCCAGACCAAGGCAGCGACGAGGGACATTTCCACCCTATAAAATCTGGCCAGATTCGTGTGGAACTTCAGTTTGCAGAACCACTGAAAGAGACAGTGAACGTCATCCTGTATGCAGAATTCGATAATACCATAGAAATCAACAGTTTGAGAGACGTCATCCTAGATTACTAGAAACCATGGAAGACTGTTGTCCCTCTTTACCTAGTGGAGAAACTTTGGAGATGGAATGTGAGGAAAAAGAAGAAGTGATCATGATGAAGTCGAGATGGCCAGAACAAGAAGCCCATTTAGTCTCCTGTTTTGCCAAACACTTGGTTGACAAAATGACGGAATTGATCAAGAAAAATTGCTATGGATGTCAAAACGATCATCCCAGTCAAATTCAACACGATAAATGCCTGATGTTGAGTCAAGAAGAAAAATTGGACGAGTATCTGGACGAAGCTTGGAGTCTCATCTCAAACAAAGACGTGTTGCACCAGTGGTATAAAGACTTGCGTGAACATTCTTGTCCACCATTAACCACTCAAGAGATCCATCGTATCGAAGCTCTCCTAAATCAGAGTGAGGAAACAGAACGAATAACCGTTTATTCGTCAGACATTTTCAAGCAAAAAGTCAGGATCGAATTGACAACTTATTATTACCTGTGAAGAAGAAGAAAAAAACAACACAGAAAACAATGGATACCTGGGAACTTTATTACCTTTTGAACCACAGTTCGTATACAGCTTCTTGGAATCCTGTCGTCTGTGCTAAAGATGAACTCCCTCATCGCAAACCTAAAGACCATCAAGCTTACGTGATCAACACGGACGACAGTCATCTCCCAGGAACCCACTGGGTAGCCGTCTACTTTCCTCAAGAAGGATGTGTGGAATATTTCGATTCGTACGGATTGCCCCCTTTGGAAGACGATATCATTGACTTTATGAGAAGAAATGCTCAAACCACCCGATTCAATAATGTGAAATTACAAGGCACAGATTCCTTGGTGTGTGGACAATATTGTGTGTATTTTCTGCATCATCGCAGCCTGGGCTATTCCTTAGAACATTTAGTGACTCATTTCGATCCTCGTTCTTCTGCTAGAAACGATGTGAAAGTAGATCGATGGTTTTGTGACCATTATGCTTATCTTTTGTCTCAAGCTAGGAAACGTAGTGTCCATCAATGGCCTAATGATTTCCAACAGTGGAAATCACAATTTCATTCACAACGTTGTCAGCCCTGTTTAAAGTAGATTGTCTATTGAGAAAAAATGTTTGTGATTTGAAAAAATTGTTTGATGTTATAGTGTTGGATTATTGTTAAAAATGTTAGAGTTGTTGTTTAGTGTTAAGTGATTTTTGAATAAAAAATGTTGTGTTTTGAAAAAATGCTTTTCTCTTTTGTTTAGCTATAAGAATGTTGGATTGATGCTCTTTCATTTCTTACTATCCCTCTCATGACACTCACTAAACGTTGCGACTCGAAAACCGTGTGGGGATGTTTTCCTTCACGTTCGCGCTTTGACTTTAAGAACCGGTTTGTTCCCAGTCTAACCATCCATTGTCGACTCATCCTCTTAAGAAGATGTGCTCCAAACTAGCTAAACTCAACGAAGCCTACGTGAATTTGCATAGGGTCAGACACAGTCTGATACCGAAGCCAGAAGAAATAGAGAATGTGAGAATGTTAAAAATCACTGAAGACCTAATAGAAGAGCTCTTCAGAGAAGAAGTGAACAGGGAAAAAGAAGAATGGACAGAGAAGTACAGACTTCAAAAACAGCAGCAACAACAGCAACAGCAGCAGCAGCAGCAGCAACCTGAACCTGACAGAGGCTTTGTCGATTGTCGTATCGACACCAAAGAGTTCTTCTTCTCTTTCCGAAGAAGCAGACCTATCGCCAGAAAGTCTATCCTCAGAGGACATCGCATTCTTAGAAACTAAAAAAGAATGCCATAGCAAACAAAAAAACAGCCCTTTTCAGGGCTACCCAATACTCTAGAAAAGAAATAACCATCAATTTGCCAATGTGTGTAGGTAGAGTAGTGTGAAAATAAACACTAACTCTTTATTAATAGTGGAAGTGTATGTATTTGTGTGTTTGTGTTAGTAAGTGGTTAAGTAAGTTGGTATGGATAGTAGATTAAAATGATGTTTGTTTTTTTGGCTGTTAGAGGTGTATATTTTGGGTTAGATTGGATTGCTTTGAGTATGTGGATAGTCTAATGAAGTGATTTATAAAAAATTTTAAAATAGTAATGGGTAGAATAAAAAGTGAGTGAGTGTTTCTTTTAGGTCCGCGCGTTGTTGTTTTTTTTTTGGTCATGATCTAAGTAAGATGAATTTTATGTTATTAGGGGATGTTTTCCATCACGTCCGCGCTTTCAGTATAAATTGAAACCCGTTCGGCAGTTCAGCTACCCTTGTTGATTGATCAACACCAAAAAATGAACACGAGACTTGAGAAACTGTTGGAGCTTCATGTGCATCTGGAATATGCCAGGCGCATATTAAATGAACTGGCCGCGGAAGCTATTGTCGAGGAGGGAAGGATAAGAGAGGAGGAAAGAAGAAACAAAGAAGAGGAGGAGAGAAGATATAAAGAAGAAGAAGAAAGAAGATATAAAGAGGAAAGAAGAAACAAAGAAGAGGAGGAGGAAAAGGAGAGAAGAAATTTCAAAATCCCAGAGAGCGAAAATTGGGATTCTGAAGCGACATATCCTGCCTCTGCTCTCTCCCCCCAAAAGGTAAAAAGTAACTGGGGGATAAGATGTGTATGTGGCGCCAGGCCTGGAAGGTGCCACCATTAACCAGGTGTCCATGAAGTTCCAAACAAAACAGCCCTTTTCAGGGCTACCCAATACTCTAGAAAAGAAATAACGATCGATTTGCCAATGTGTGTAGGTAGAGTAGTGTGAATATAAACACTAACTCTTTATTAATAGTGGAAGTGTATGTGATTATGTGTTAGTGTTTGTAAATGTTGAAGTAAGTTTGTGTGTTTGTGTTTGTAAATGTTGAAGTAAGTTTGTGTGAATAGTAGATTATGGGTTTATTTATTGATTCTTAGCGTATGTAGAGAGTATAGTTGAGGTTTATATTATATGAAATGAGAAAGTAAGGGGATGTTTTCCTTCACGTACGCGCGATGTTAGTCATGATCTAGGTAAGATCCAATTTATGTTATTAGGGGGATGTTTTCCTTCACGTCCGCGCTTTCACTATAAGAACCCACAGTGTTCGTGGTTCAAACCATTCTGCAAAGAATAAAAAGAAGATGGCGTCAAACCAAATGGACAAAATACAAACCTTGCAAGACGTTTTAGACAACTTAGGAATAATGGAACAGATGCTAATAAGACTGGTTGAAGACCATTATTCCTATAGTCCCCATCGTGTGAAGATGGAAATTAATAACGTAAGAAAAGCAAAGGACAAGATTAGTGGTGTCATGAAAGAGATCAAGGAGGAGAAGGAGGATGAAGAGGAAAGAATAAGAATACGCAAATTGAACGAAAAAATTGAAAAAGAAGAAGAAAATGAAAAAAGGAAGAAAGAAGAGGAGGAAGAGAAGAAGAAAGAAGAGGAGGAGAAGAAAAAAAAGAAAGAGAAGAAGAGTGTAGGAGATAAAATAAGAACTTGGTGGAGGAAAAGAAGAAATTAGAAGAAGAAGAAGAAGAAGAAGAAGAAAACCCAAAGGCCCTTTTCAGGGCCAGCCATATATCTCGAAAAGAGATAGCCTTACCATTGCCTACCCCTTTTTTTATTTAGTTTTTTTTAAAAAAATAGAGACCCTCCCTGTTTCAATTTTACATAGACCCGATACAGACCCAGGGGTTTTTTTGTCCATGTTAAATTTACATAGACCCTATACAGACCCAGGGTGATTAATGTTAAATTTACATAGACCCTATACAGACCCAGGTTAAGTCTGTAATGCTAATTCCCATAGACCCTATATCGACCCACGATTTTTCTCCATGTTAAATTTACATAGACCCTATATCGACCCAGGGTGATTAATGTTAAATTTACATAGACCCTATACAGACCCAGGTTAAGTCTGTAATGCTAATTCCCATAGACCCTATATCGACCCACGATTTTTCTCCATGTTAAATTTACATAGACCCTATATCGACCCAGGGGTGTTTTTAATGCTAATTCCCATAGACCCTATAGTGCCCCACTTCACTACTTACAATTCTGCACCAATGGCAAGGGTAAAGGGAAAATTCCCTGGTGAGGATTTACTTAATTAATACATGTCAGATCTTAAACTTAAAATAGAATAAAGATTTTGTAAACGATATATAAGTATTTTTACGGAGTATGCATAGTTTCTCTATGCAAATAATGTTAAAAGTCAAAATAAAAATGCAGATGTCTCAAAACTTGTATATGTCTAAGCTTCAAAAAGTTTTTGTTCTCTGATACTTACAAACTCTCTGCCTTTAAGGCGATGCTTAATCCTACTCGGAATTCTATTTATTTAGAATCTGTCTCATCAACAGCTCTAAAAAGTGGCACCCTTAAAATATATGTCTCACCAACAGCTCTAAAATAAACTGACACTCTTAAAATCCATGTTTTATCCACAGCTCTAAAAGAAAGTGGCACTCTTAACATCTATGTCTCATGAACAGCTCTATGAAAGTAGTACTCCTAAAATCTATGTCTCATAAACAGCTCTATGAAAGTGGTACTCCTAAAACCTATGTCTCATGAACAGCTCTAAAATAAAATGCCATTTTTAAAATCTGTCTCATCAACAGCATGAATACAAAGTGCTACTGGAGTTCAAAGACATAAAGAGAATAGAATTAAACTAGTTTACGAAAACTGTTTTTTTTTTAAAAAAAACTTGATTGCTTGTGAAATGTTGGAACACGTATAGTTTAGAAGTATTGATATTTTTATATAGCTAAGGGTCCACGCCATCCATCAGCACCTACAAATGTTAAGGTTGGTGTGCATGCTCTGGCACATCCACCCAGCTTAATATATACATATATATACTTTCTATGTAATAACGTATGTAATAACTACTAATTGTATATACAATTAGCAGTTATTACATAAGTTATTGCATAGAAAGTATGTGAAAAGTATAAGGTACTGTCGGACTAAGAAATATCGCCTTAGGTGGTGGTCGGGACCTTAACAATTCGGTGTAATGGAGTTGTGTAGTCAAGAGGGCGATACGTTTGAGTGTTGGATTCCTCAGAGAGTGCATGTGGAAGTCCCCAGAATTTCCTGCATTGTAAGCGTTTCCACCATCTAAATCTTTAGAAAACTTGCTCTGGGAAACGTTTATGTCATTACATGCACATGTGTAGTGAATGGCGCACGCCTGTGTCCGTTCCCACCTCTAGCCCCCGCCCTCGATTCGGCCCCTATACTCTCACTAATCGTCCATAAAGCAATATCTGTATATGCATAACAAATTGCTTCATTTTTGCAAGTTAAGAAACATAGACTCTTCTTTTCATATTAAATGGGTATGTTGGTGAGTGATTTTGTTTTTCACTTTAGCACAACTGTGGAATCACATTGGTTTTCCACAAAGAAACCTGATTAAAGCAGGTGGGTCAAAGGAAAGCCTTTCCAAGGTCTTGTATAAACTTGTATCTTTTTCTCTTACATGATTGCTATGGAGATTGTTAACATTTTATAAGACTTCGCTTTTGTTTATGTAATAAGATACCTAAATATCGACAATTGTTTTAAACGAGTCTTGCCTCCGAGGTAAACAAGAACGTCATATTTATTACATTATAGATACAGGCTACGCCATTTCAAATTGCCCTGTAGCCGTTGAAGTTGCCAAACTGGACTGTATTAATATCTGCAATGTTGCTATATTTTTCATAGTTTCTGAGTCATTGGTTCACGAGTAAATATAAACGTCTGACTATTTCTCTTGTTTATAGCGCTTTTCTTGTCTACGTCATTTGCTACAAATCAGGTTTTAATTTCGTAATGGTCTAGACTGGTGTAATGATCGTATTGTTTCATTGTCTGCAGGATTTTGCTTGAGCAAATGATAAATTGAGGATCAAGGAATCCACAATATTTCGTGTCACTGCAACCGATCTATTCTACCGATTCATTATAACTCCAGCATAAGTAAAATGTCACAGCCGAATGCTCTAACATTTCTTTATTGAATTTCCATCACAATAAGATATGAAAAAATAAATACAAAACAATCAGATGTTTGGTTAGTTTTCAAGAAAAGGAATAGCGTAATTTATATAACGTTTGGCATGAACAATCCACGTGGTAAAACATGAAAGACCTATACTTGAATTGCAAGCATGTACAAATTCAAATCGTAAGCTTCTTCCAGTATTTAAGCAGACAGAACCGTAATGGAATCCGCACGAAATTAATATAATGGAGCCAAACATTACAGGTCTTCTCTCCTAAAACAGGCCTATTTAAATTGCCATTTCAATCAGTGTCATAAAATACTGCTGCGATGAGATATTACGACTAATGGAAGCGACGTGCCATCTATTTCCTCTCTGCTTTTAACTTAAGGACAGAGTGTAATTGACAACTCGTAATTTTAATAAAATTTGATGAATGCAACACAAGCGAATGGAAAATAAGATGGAGCGTAAGTCAAAACTACCGAGTTTATCTGCATTTATATTACGTGTATAGGAGGCATTAGAAAGTTACAGCCATGGGTTTAAATATATGAATTTACGTTTTCGGCATGATAGAAATCATTTATTAATTATTATTAATATACTTTCTTTCCTAAAGTGGATACGGCATCAAACGGATGCCGATAGGAGATTTATAATGAATCTCTGACTATGCTTGATACGCGCTGATTTGCCCCAGGACTACTTTAACATACCGCCAAATGACACATTATAAGAGTATTGTAACAATTAAACTTTCTGCACTTTGAAAGAGTAAAACCGGTTTCAGATTTTAAACAAATGCGCGTGACGCTCTATTAATGCCTGAGATGCATTATTGAGATTATGGCGTAAATCAAAACTGGTGTAAATCGAAAGTCATGTAAATGCACATCTATGAGCTGCATACGAGTTCCATCACTTGGCGCCAACAATGGTGTAAAAAGGAGCACAGTGGCGAAAATTGAATGTTAGTTCTTTATTATGAGAGCGCGTAAATCGAATTGGCGTAAATTGAATTGTCGTAAATCGAGCGTAACCTGTAAATTCAGAGCATTAAAAGAAGCAATGGAACACAAGGATTAGCAAAACAGGACTCCAATAATGTACCAGAATGGAAAACTACAAGCGAGTCAATGTTTAAAATATAGTAAAATCTTACCATAATTTCACAGGCGTCACACTTGTCGGAAATACTATGATGTCATTTTATTCGAAATTCTACAAAATACAATTATTGTTGTATCAGTCAAAATGATTTTGCATTAAACGATGATTTTATGTAAATGGAATGAAATGTGGGGGCGGGGGTGGGAGTGTTTCTTCTAATTTTGGAATGTGTATCCGTTGTAGATATAATTTTAATATATCCATGAAGAACTCGCCAACAACGTTCTTTTACGTGTCTAAATATTTTCTAATCCTGTTTGCTTATGATCTCTCGTAGCGAACTTATTTCGTTTACACTACTAGATTTTTTCTTTTTAATATTGCAACGAATCATCGACCAAGAACGCAGTATATTTCTTTATTTCTGTTAATATTAACAAACAGTAACAGTAGATATTCAACGTGCAGTGCGCTGTCCCAGAAAAATCAAACTTCAGCTGATGTGCACTGAACCGTTATCTCCTGTAATCTATGTCATATACAAGAGTAGTTAAGTGGGATACATTAGGGACAATGGGACTTAGCATTAAAAAGACCCCTGGGACACTTTAGGGACAATGGAAATTTAACATGGAGAAAAATCGTGGGTCACTTTAGGGACAATGGGAATTTAACATAGAGTTTGGGTCTGTCTAGGGACAAGGGGAAATTAACATGGGAATAGAGTTTGGGTCTGTCTAGGGACAAGGGGAATTGAACATATGGAAATTGAACATGGTGGGTCTGTATAGCGTCAAGGGGAATTGAACATGGTGGGATTGTCTAGGGACAATGATGGTAGAGGGTCAAACACAACAGAGACAGAAACATACATACACTAGTACAAGCGTGAGATTTATATAAAGCATTACCAAGACCTGAAATCTTGCTGGGGTGTTCAAAAATTTGCATAATTGTAATGATGCTATAAATAGCAATAATCAAGGAAATGCGCAACGACAAAATGGATGTGACTAAAAGTAAAGCTAAAATGACGAAATTGTCCCAGAATTTAAAGGAAAATAAACATATCCCCGAAAATTAAGTTACAATGGTTTAGACTAAAATGGATAAAATTAGTAACTACTTACAATATCAACTTCTGTGACGATCGTGAATAAATACCTATGTATCTATAATCAGCTGAAATTCCTATGAAATCCCACTATCTATTTATAGCTCCAACTTGTGGGTTTTTCCTTTGGAAAATCCCACTATCTTTTTATAGCCTCAGCTTGAGTGACGTTCCTGTTTATGAATTCTAGTATATATGTATAGCTACAAAATGTGGAAATCCCCAAGTCGATATTTATAGTCTCAAAATTTCCAGCGTCAGTGACGTCACTGTACTGAACACTAGGGGATAAATGTCAACAGTGTTGCAAGTGGCTGACCTGAATACACGCTACTGCAGGTAGGTAGGTAGAGTGTATCTGATAGGGATAAAGTGAGTTTTTATAGGGACAAACAGAGACCAATACACACACACACACACACACACACACACACACACACACACACACAACGTACGCGCGCAGACATACGCATACACACACACACAGTGGGAAGAGGAAAAAACAAACCCCAAATATACTATCAATACAGAAGGGAGATAACACAAACCCCAAATAAACTATCAACACAAACGTACGCGAACGCATACAAACCCCAAATATACTATTCACACAACGTCGCTAACGCATACAAACCCCAAATATGCTATCCACACTCGGGAGGAAGAAGAAAAAACAACCAAATATACGATCTACACAACGTACGCGAACACACACACACACACACACACACACACACACACACACACACACACAGAGGGAAGAGGAAAAAACAAACCCCAAATATACTATCAACACAGAAGGGAGATAATACAAACCCTAAATAAACTATCCACACAAACGTACGCGAACGCATACAAACCACAAATATACTATCAACACAGAAGGGAGATAATACAAACCCCAAATAAACTATCCACACAAACGTACGCGAACGCATACAAACCACAAATATACTATCAACACAGAAGGGAGATAATACAAACCCCAAATAAACTATCCACACAAACGTACGCGAACGCATACAAACCACAAATATACTATCAACACAGAAGGGAGATAATACAAACCCCAAATAAACTATCCACACAAACGTACGCGAACGCATACAAACCCCAAATATACTATCAACACAGAAGGGAGATAATACAAACCCCAAATAAACTATCCACACAAAGGTACGCGAACGCATACAAACCCCAAATATAGTATCAACACAGAAGGGAGATAATACAAACCCCAAATAAACTATCCACACAAACGTACGCGAACGCATACAAACCCCAAATATGCTATCCACACACGGGAGGAAGAAGAAAAAAACAACCAAATATACGATCTACACAACGTACGCGAACAAACACACACACACACATACACACACACACACACACAGAGGGAAGAGTCAAAAACAAACCCCAAATATACTATCAACACAGAAGGGAGATCATACAAACCCCAAATAAACTATCAACACAAAAGTACGCAAATGCATACAAACCCCAAATATACTATTCACACAACGTCGCTAACGCATACAAACCCCGAATATGCTATCCACACTCGGGAGGAAAAAGAAAAAACAACCAAATATACGATCTACACAACGTACGCGAACACACACACACACACACACTCACACACAGAGGGAAGAGGAAAAAACAAACCCCAAATATACTATCAACACAGAAGGGAGATAATACAAACCCCAAATAAACTATCCACACAAACGTACGCGAACGCATACAAACCACAAATATACTATCAACACAGAAGGGAGATAATACAAACCCCAAATAAACTATCCACACAAACGTACGCGAACGCATACAAACCCCAAATATACTATCAACACAGAAGGGAGATAATACAAACCCCAAATAAACTATCCACACAAAGGTACGCGAACGCATACAAACCCCAAATATAGTATCAACACAGAAGGGAGATAATACAAACCCCAAATAAACTATCCACACAAACGTACGCGAACGCATACAAACCCCAAATATGCTATCCACACACGGGAGGAAGAAGAAAAAAACAACCAAATATACGATCTACACAACGTACGCGAACAAACACACACACACACATACACACACACACACACACACACAGAGGGAAGAGTCAAAAACAAACCCCAAATATACTATCAACACAGAAGGGAGATCATACAAACCCCAAATAAACTATCAACACAAAAGTACGCAAATGCATACAAACCCCAAATATACTATTCACACAACGTCGCTAACGCATACAAACCCCGAATATGCTATCCACACTCGGGAGGAAAAAGAAAAAACAACCAAATATACGATCTACACAACGTACGCGAACACACACACACACACACACTCACACACAGAGGGAAGAGGAAAAAACAAACCCCAAATATACTATCAACACAGAAGGGAGATAATACAAACCCCAAATAAACTATCCACACAAACGTACGCGAACGCATACAAACCACAAATATACTATCAACACAGAAGGGAGATAATACAAACCCCAAATAAACTATCCACACAAACGTACGCGAACGCATACAAACCCCAAATATACTATCAACACAGAAGGGAGATAACACTGTGCAAGTGAAGTATCACAAGTTATTATCACAAACAGAAGTGGAACGTAGGGGCTGTGAGTACATAAAAGCCTGGGAGGATGAGGCTCTCTTTCCTTCCCAGGAGTAATTAAAAATCACGCGGTGCGTTATTAAACCAGTGATACATGCTCCATTAGAGCGAAAATCACTTTAATTCAAGTAAGCAAGCAAGCAAGTTCGGGTACCGTCTCTAGCACTCTTGATGACACCAACTGTCTGGGTTATTTTCTTTCTTGCAAGCCCCTATGTTCCACTTCTGTTTGTGATAATAACTTGTGATACTTCACATTTTCTAAAGTGGAAATCTTTACAAGCCGTACAAAATGCAAAACTTATATGACTTTGGCTTTTGACACTTGCACAGACTCTTCACTTTATAAGTGTCACGAGAAAATTGTATATCCCATTTTTACCATTTTCAAAAACACGCACACACTTGCAGCTTGACCAGAAATATGTACATCTTGTTTTGTGGATAAGTCACAGACAAGTCCAAGCATATATAGGTGGTTATGAACGTTAGGAATATCCCCTCATTTTTTCAGAAATATCAAAGCTTGTATGTGCATTTTCCCTTTTCCACTCTATATTAGTGCTTAGATTTGTTCCAAAAAAAAAGAAAAAAGAAACGAAACAATTTTGAAGAAAAAGAAACAACTGAATTTTGAATTCAGGTTTCTCTCTGTTTATAATTTTTTTCAAGTTGATGGTGCATGACAGAGTACATTCGCCTACCTTTCCAAAGTGAGAGGCATTTCGTCACATGTCATTGCCTTTGTTAAATTCGGTTTCATTGGTTAGTTATCGTTAATCTTTAATTTTTTTCATGCATTTCTTTTTGATAGAAGATTTAAGGCTTTCTATTGTTGTAACGGTATTTATGTTGTTTAGTCTGTTGATGAAATTATCTATAGCAAAGTGCTTAAGATTTTTCAGTTTCTTTTATTATTTCAAGCCCTACAAAAGGAGACCAAGTTTGTCTTCAAAGACGATTGAAACTCTAAATTACACGGGCGTGAAGGAAAACATCGTTGTGTTTGATCTAATCATGCTTGCCGTATCTCTTTGTGTTTTAGAGGTCATATTTCTTCTTAAGTAAATACACGCATCAATAGACAGACAGATTGGGTCATCATCCTTGAGTTTCACTGTACTTTCGGTTCTTTACTTCATACAAGCCCCAAATGTATTAGTTTGAAAACGAAAAGATAACATGCCCCTCAATACTGTAACACGTCTGTTCTGACTCTACCGATGTGAGTGTGAGTGTTTATGTCGAAATGTTTAAGTGAGATATAAAAAAAATGGTCAGTTTGAAAACGCGAACCAATACTGGGACGCTCAGTATTTTGATGTGGTAAGAGGAAATGGTACAACACACACAAAGAGGGCTTGTAAGTTCACATTTCAGTCTGTCTGCACTGTAATGGTAACAACGCAAGAACATAGGGATTATTATGCCACACAGTCCTAGAACAAAACAATGCATCACCCGTTGTAAGCCATTTCATTGGCTATACTTATTTTCTTACCGCGTTCGCTTCGAATTGACTTGAGTAGCTATTCAGACAGTGACGAGAATGGCCATGCTTTACTGGGTCTATCCTATAGGCGATTTATATAAAAAAAAATATTTTTAAAAATTAAACTAATGCACGAACATTCGTACCATGGGCGATCCCATGGAAATTGTGTCCGTCTTATTGCAAAATACATCAACATTTAATTTAACCGTGCAGATCGCTAGAACAAACCTCTGATAATATACATTTTGAAAAGTGTTGTGTGACACGGATCGCCATTGTCGCTTGGTGTCTGCTTTCTTGTTCGAAAAGAGATCGTTTCGTCTTGACTATAAAAATTTAATTTGACTAAGTTTTACGCACTACTTGAACTCATACATTTACGTTGTAGGTGTAAGCCGTCTTTCTCAGTTTTCTGGAAGTTCCTTTTTGCGTTTCTCAGATATGATACTATTTTTTATGGACCGAACGAAATTTCTTTTGGCGTGAATCAGGACTCGTGGTTTTGTGGCATAATTGGAGAGCATTGATTAAAGCTCAGTTATGTCGTCTTCGAAATCGCTGACACCGATTTGAACTAACACTTCAGGTTTTGTGTGAGGCGATACGGTACATCATTGCTTTTTACTTCCTCAATGAAATCGTTTCATCTTATTGCAAAATTACATTTGACTAGGTTTCATACGCAGCAGGTCCCTGTATATAAGGAGAGTGTCTTAGCGTCAGAGTATTCATTCCGCTCTCAAACGATCAAGAAGATGGAAGAGTCAGCACAGATCGACCTGCTGGTCAAATATTTGCTAAAAGTCATACGAAAGCATAATTCACATGCGAAAGTGGCAACAAAACTTACTCTTTTGATCGTTGATTTGATGAGAGTCATACGAAAGTGTGTAAGTGCTAATGAAGTTTGCTATATCTGCAAAGGTAAATGGGTATTTGTCTCCAGAATACCTGCTTCGTCTAAGAAAGAGAGACAAAAGTCAAGATACCTAATATCGTTGTCAGGAGAAAGGACACTGGAATTCAGAGTGCCCTACGAGAAAAGAGAAGAAACAAAAACAAGACGAAACAGTGAAGAGGGATTCAGAAGAAGAAGAAATTGAAGATGATGAAGAACTTGTGCCAGTAAAGACATGGAAATGAAAAAATTGACAATGTGAGCCGATGCGTTGGCCCTGATGTGAAATTTCATACTACCTTCTAAAAGAGAATAGACCAGAAAGAAAACGTAAGTGTCTCTTGGTCTTGACATTGTATAATAAGGATGGCGTGTTTTGTTTTTACTCACACTTTATGAAATTGTGCTCTTTCACCTCTCTCTATCCCTCTGGATCATGTTTTAGTTAGAATTGAAATGGAAGGATGTTTTCCTTCACGCACGCTCTTTAGGCATGCAAGTCGGTAAACAATAGTCAGTCTATTCATCCATCATTTTGTGTCTTGATGTTTCCTAAATCACACACTGATGCCATAAAATAACGGGTTAAATGGGTTTTGTAGTGTTGGGAGTGGGGGTGGGGTGTAGGTGTTTGGCAGAGTTGGTCATTGCAGGTGAGGGCTTAGGTGCTTTCAAAAAACTTTTTCTTCTTCACTCTGTGTTGATAGTATATTTGGGGTTTGTATGCGTTCGCGAACGTTTGTGTGGATAGTTTATTTGTGGTTTGTATTATCTCCCTTCTGTGTTGATAGTATATTTGGGGTTTGTTTTTGACTCTTCCCTCTGTGTGTGTGTATGTGTGTGTGTGTGTGTTTGTTCGCGTACGTTGTGTAGATCGTATATTTGGTTGTTTTTTTTCTTCTTCCTCCCGAGTGTGGATAGCATATTTGGGGTTTGTATGCGTTAGCGACGTTGTGTGAATAGTATATTTGGGGTTTGTATGCGTTCGCGTACGTTTGTGTGGATAGTTTATTTGGGGTTTGTATTATCTCCCTTCTGTGTTGATACTATATTTGGGGTTTGTTTTTGACTCTTCCCTCTGTGTGTGTGTGCATGTGTGTTTGTTCGCGTACGTTGTGTAGATCGTATATTTGGTTGTTTTTTTCTTCTTCCTCCCGAGTGTGGATAGCATATTTGGGGTTTGTATGCGTTCGCGTACGTTTGTGTGGATAGTTTATTTGGGGTTTGTATTATCTCCCTTCTGTGTTGATAGTATATTTGTGGTTTGTATGCGTTCGCGTACGTTTGTGTGGATAGTTTATTTGGGGTTTGTATATCTCCCTTCTGTGTTGATAGTATATTTGTGGTTTGTATGCGTTCGCGTACGTTTGTGTGGATAGTTTATTTGGGGTTTGTATTATCTCCCTTCTGTGTTGATAGTATATTTGGGGTTTGTTTTTTCCTCTTCCCTCTGTGTGTGTGTGTGTGTGTGTGTGTGTGTTCGCGTACGTTGTGTAGATCGTATATTTGGTTGTTTTTTCTTCTTCCTCCCGAGTGTGGATAGCATATTTGGGGTTTGTATGCGTTAGCGACGTTGTGTGAATAGTATATTTGGGGTTTGTATGCGTTCGCGTACGTTTGTGTTGATAGTTTATTTGGGGTTTGTGCTATCTCCCTTCTGTATTGATAGTATATTTGGGGTTTGTTTTTTCCTCTTCCCTCTGTGTGTGTGTGTGTGTGCGTATGTCTGCGCGCGTACGTTGTGTGTGTGTGTGTGTGTGTGTGTGTGTGTGTGTGTGTGTGTGTGTGTATTGGTCTCTGTTTGTCCCTATAAAAACTCACTTTATCCCTATCAGATACACTCTACCTACCTACCTGCAGTAGCGTGTATTCAGGTCAGCCACTTGCAACACTGTTGACATTTATCCCCTAGTGTTCAGTACAGTGACGTCACTGACGCTGGAAATTTTGAGACTATAAATATCGACTTGGGGATTTCCACATTTTGTAGCTATACATATATACTAGAATTCATAAACAGGAACGTCACTCAAGCTGAGGCTATAAAAAGATAGTGGGATTTTCCAAAGGAAAAACCCACAAGTTGGAGCTATAAATAGATAGTGGGATTTCATAGGAATTTCAGCTGATTATAGATACATAGGTATTTATTCACGATCGTCACAGAAGTTGATATTGTAAGTAGTTACTAATTTTATCCATTTTAGTCTAAACCATTGTAACTTAATTTTCGGGGATATGTTTATTTTCCTTTAAATTCTGGGACAATTTCGTCATTTTAGCGTTACTTTTAGTCACATCCATTTTGTCGTTGCGCATTTCCTTGATAATAGCTATTTATAGCATCATTACAATTATGCAAATTTTTGAACACCCCAGCAAGATTTCAGGTCTTGGTAATGCTTTATATAAATCTCACGCTTGTACTAGTGTACGTATGTTTCTGTCTCTGTTGTGTTTGACCCTCTACCATCATTGTCCCTAGACAAACCCACCATGTTCAATTCCCCTTGACGCTATACAAACCCACCATGTTCAATTTCCATATGTTCAATTCCCCTTGTCCCTAGACAGACCCAAACTCTATTCCCATGTTAATTTCCCCTTGTCCCTAGACAGACCCAAACTCTATGTTAAATTCCCATTGTCCCTAAAGTGACCCACGATTTTTCTCCATGTTAAATTTCCATTGTCCCTAAAGTGTCCCAGGGGAGCAGCAGAGGGGGCGAATCGGACATTTTGTCCAATCGTTATTTTGCTTAATTATTACTTTCTGCACTCAACGATCTAGTGTCGTCAGCGCCTGGTAAAAAAAAAACGACGTAGGTCCATCCTACACGATGGTGACGTCATTTGGTTTAATTAACACCTTCTGCGCGTCGATCCCCAGCGTCGTCAGCGTCCGGTAAGCACATCGACGACCGCGTCGATGTCATCGCCCCCTCTGCTGCTATGATCTTACAAACAGAGTGATCACTAACTCCTCCTCTTGCAGATCAATTAGGTTATTTGACTGATCGGTAAGTCTGAAATTAATTCTCGTTAAAAACCGATCATGGCATCGCATATAGACCGGATTAATCGGACTCTCAATGATCAAAAATCCCGGAGGGGCTGTTGGTGAAAACGAATAAAGGATATACCCCTGTTGAGCTTGATTTGATTGCTTGGTATCCACCTGATAACTCCCTTCGATAACATCACACACTAGATTGATCGCTATCACTGATGCGATATTTACGTTGTATGGAGCAATATGCCTACCACCATCTCCGTTATCGTGTCTGAGGATAGTTGATGGGGGGGTGTCCGCGGGTGGATTCTCAGGCCATCCTAGTATGGTTCTTATTGAACTGTTATAAATATCAACCATATACCCCGGTGTGCTTATTTCAATCGTCGACGATAACGTCGGTTCATGAACCGTAATAGCGATTTTTGATTCCTTTCCTGTGATCGATTTTATCCTGCGTTGAAATTCTTTATTGATTTGCTCTATTTGGTATGACCCAGTTGGTATTGTAACCTCCTCCCAGTTTGGGGTCCCATCGGGTTTATTTGTCCGTGCAAAAACCAGCGAGTTATTAGGTTGTTGTCCGTTAAATGCGTCCGCTCGGATATTAGGCCAACTGTGATATACTCGCAATTTTGCCAGCGCTATTTCCTTTACTGGAACCGGTGATGGGAAGTTCACACTGAATTCGGGTTTCGTTGATGTTATCGATATCATACTTGTTTGTACCGGAGTGGTGTTCTCCGCGATCCGCTGAAGTAATTGAGACCCTTCGGGGTTCAGCGACATTATTATTATTCGTTGTTTTTAGTGTCTAATTTTAACAACCAGGTGGTTTCGGCTTCCAGTTGAAAATCCTCGATTTTTGACATCGCGGAGCTATATAACTGGACCATCGTGGAGAATTCAACATCGGATACGAACAAATTATCAATCGATAACGAGATCAACCCGGATAATTTCGAGTATGCGTCGGATACTATTTGATGTTTTACTGTATACTCGTTGAGTTTTTTCTGAAAACACGATGATATCTTCCTAGTGATTGCGTTGGCAACTCCAGCAACTGTTGTCATTGCGGAGACAGCGATTGGAACAGCGATCGGGGTTATCGTGGTCACCGTGGATAAAATAACACCGGCGCCAGCTACTATACCCGACACCGAGTACACGACCGCGTCGATGGCGGTTATTTTACGACGGTATTTTTTTATTTTTACACGGTATTGTTCGGAAAGCGTTTTCAAGTTCGCGGAAAATTCTTTTGCGGTATCGAATCGATATTGATGTGACGTCGGTGATACCTCTGATTCAACTTCCTTGGTGGTCATTTTTATTTTAAAAGAGCTAGTGTTTTTAATTACTTAGATTCGCTGCAAATTCCACATACCATGTAATGTTTGCCCGGGCTAGATTTCTATCAACGGCATAAATTGTAAACTGTTCAGTTGCGTTCTTGTCTATAATTGTTGATATTGTATTGTTAAACCCGGATGAACTCGACGATAATATATTAAACTGCATCATTGAAACCAGTGTCAATCGATAAATGCCCTTAACAGTTGCGGTGATATTTACTGTATTCTGTGTAGGAGTCCAATCGAATGATCCATGCCGAATTGTGTATACTGTGTTGATGATGTTCTCATGAGGGATTTTTATTTTTTCGAATTGCTCTGCTACTCTCGGTAGTCCGTCTTTAATCGCTTCAACATCAGTTTTAATCGTTCCTATTTCCTGTATATGCGTGTCCACATCTTTTTTGTTCGCTGCAACATTAGTTTTGATTGTTTCTATTTCCCGTGTATTCTCGGTTATACTTTTTTTGTTCGCTGCAACATCAAGTTTGATTGTTTCTATTTCATATGTATGCACGTCTATGCCTTTTTTGTTCGCTGCAACATCAGTTTTAATTAATCCTATTCCCCGCCAATATGCGTCTACATTTTTTTTGTTCGCTTCAATATCAGTTTTGATTGTTCCTATTTCCTGTGTATGCGTGTCCATATTATTTATGATCGTTGTAACATCAGTTTTGATTGTTTCTATTTTCCGTCCATGCGAGTCTACATTATTTATGATCGTTGCAACATTAGCGCCGATTATTTCTATTTCCCGTTCATGCGTGTCCATATTATTTATGATCGTTGTAACATCAGTTTTGATTGTTTCTATTTCCTGTCCATACGCAGTGATATCATTTATAGTTATTGTGATTTCATCCGGTTTGGCATTTTTTTTACCAAGGAATTTATCAAAGTTGTCATCGATCCTGTTAACATTTTTTCGTAACGAGGTAAATTGGCCCGACAGCGTCGTAAACTCCAAAATAGTATTTTTTATTGTTGCAAGATTCGGTTCGGTTACCGTCGGGGTTCCAAAAAAACTAGCGGTAGTGAGTTGTATATCGGTGACAGATTTTTTCACCTCGGTGGCAGATTTTTTCACATGCGCGTCAAGTTCGATCACGGATTCATTCAACCTTATAGTACCGTCTCGGATTAATTCTATTATTCTCTCTATCTCCACTATATGTTTACCTGGTCTGAGTCGTCCGTCGCTGGTATACAGCGCGATAGCGTTCTCGGCGGCATCACGCTGTCGTATTAAAACGTCATTCAGTGACATATTACCGGATTTCAATTTACCCTGGCGGTCTTGAAATACAACTATTTCGCCCGGGTCAACACTTGTTAGATTCAACATATCAGCGATTTCATCCTCAATTAGTTTTTTTATGTCGGCGGCGGTCGTTTCCGCGGATTGTTTCAGCGCCGAAACCGGTCGCCCCCAGATATCAATCATTATTATTGTAAATGTTATTCTCTAAAATCCGTTGAGCTTCTACAACCCCACTAGTGTATTCGTTTACAACCACATGAGGTGGTTTCCGCGATGATGAAATCGCCGCGAGTACGTTCAATACCTCACGGCCACATATCGGTGGGTCACTTAATCGCTGTGTTGGCAGCGTGGAATAAAAAACCCGGGCTGAACACGCCCGGGCTGAACACGCCCGGGCTGAACACGCCCGGACATACCGCATGAACTCTTTCGGCGGGGCTAACCCGTATGAATCAAAATAGACGATTGCACGCGGATCAATCGCGTACGCAACCCAATGAGTTCCCGCTCCGGAGGACCCATCGAGGTTAATTATGCCTGTTTCAGTATTCCTTGGGGCCGCCGGTAATTGATCCCTCATAAAAACACCTCTGAAGTTTTTTATCGCTAGCGCGTTTGCGGCGCCTATTAAATCAAAATTAGACATGGGAGTCATTGACTCCCGAGTCAATAAACGGTTCCCGGTAGTCTTAGACCCTTTCCCGAATACCATGAATACGGGGTCCCCGGTAGTCTTAGACCCTTTCCGGCCACGGGTCGTTTTTTTTTGTAGCCTTTCCCGGTTGCCTTCTTTAATGCCATTCCCGCCGCGGTACCAACGGCCCCCAACGCAGCCGCCTTAGCCACTGCTGGTGCGGCCGCGGCAATCAACGCTGGAATCGCAGCTAACAGCGGAAATATCCCACCGGTCTTTTCCATGTTTTTAATTGCTGCGGCGGAAAAATCTATTTGAACACCCTTTTTATTCTTCATCGCATCATTGAAATGTTTTATTTGACGCGCCATCAACGATATCTTATGATTACCACCCGCCATCTGTGACGGCTTCAGCGTTATTGCGGTCCCGCATTGTTTAGCCGACTTTGATCGTAATTTCTTGACTTGACCATCAGTCAACTCTACACTGACGACACTATACGACATTTTATTGTAAACGCGTTTGTGTTTTCAATTACATGTTTTCCACTGGCGCATCAACGATTCTCATTCGTCCACCAACGCCTTCTAGCAGCATTGATTTATCGCTGAGAATGACAGCAACCGCTCTATAATTAACACCACCCGGGGCTATACGAGCTCGGAAGTGTATATCAACGACGGATTGTCTCGTTAAATCAAGATGTTCCAGCGAAAAATAATAAATCGGATACAGGTTTTTAAAATCAAGTTGTGATATTTGCAAACCAGTGTCGACGTTTTGATCACGACCCATATACGACAGCAATCGATGATACACACGTGCGATATGGTTGTCGCCGTAATTAAGCTGTATATCCTCGGATGGTTCCTGTTGTCCGTTTATTCTCAGCGAAACATCCCTGACTCCTAATTGATCAAATATCATATGGCTGCGTTCTTGACTACCCAATCGTTCCCTATTCTGCAGCGCTATGAATATATGACGCGGGGCTGAAACACCCTGTTTTGATGCTAGGTGCCATGTAAACGTATCGGCGACGTTATCCTCTTTAGCATCAGTTGTTACCGCTAGCCAACTCAACAACGATTTCCCTCCCTGTTCCATAAATGCTAACAATCGTGCTTCCGTGGTAACTGATGGAGTCAGCACCGGCATCCACAATGCCATTTTAGTTAAAACGACTTTACCGGCAGCGACGCCAGCAGCACGCCATATTGCATTGTTATCATCGCCCCTTCGCGTCAGCGCGATTGTATGCTTAGCCCCATAGACAACTTTTCTGACATTTCTGCAGAATCCAAATATGTGATGGAGTGGAATCGCGCATGAAAACTGTCGGCGTGGTCCTTGCAACATTCCTACTCGTGCTGCGAATCCTAGATTGTAATCATTGTTGGTGCTTTTTATAATATTGAAATTAGCGCCTGGTCTTGCTCTGCGGTCTGGATTGGCTGCTTCAGCCTGTGGGTCAACTGCGGTATCTCTTTCCGCCAGCACGTTAACGTACTGAAGATGGTCAGCGTTATTGGTGGTGTCCTTCGAAAACATCATAGATGGGCCCGCCGATCTTGTATAATCATCCGAGTATCTCGCCAACCCAATTATCGTTGTTGCAACATCAACCTCGCGTTCTATTGATTCAATTTCTCGCCCGTCAATAAGATATCTGGCGCTCTCAAATAACGCCATGATACCGTTGTTGACGAAGCCAACTCGAACACGATGGTCATCTGCGTATGGTGCATTATCGGCGGCATTTGTCACGAGTTCTCCCTCGATTTCGATAAACGCTTCACACGGCAAAAAATATTTACTGGTATCTTGGACTTGAAGTTCAATTCGCGATCGTAGGTCGGGTTGCGCTGCATAATAAGAATAAAATTGATAATCACGGACAGAATCATCCCTGCGCACTGGGGCGTCCATATCAAACGCGGGATCAGCGGTTCGCGCAAACATTCTATTATTTATCATGTTGATGTTTTCAATTGAAATCCATCAACGTCGTTTTCGTCGTAAATTCTTTGAATTTAAACCACTCCCCGCTATCGCGTTCATGAGCGCGTTGGTTGCCGCATCGGCGGATGGCGAAGTCGCCAACGACTGAGTCGTCGCCAACGACTCTAGTTTTTCTTCCACGGCGTTATTTATTACTTTACTGACATTTGCAGGCATCACTGTCGTTGATGGCATTACCGGTGGTTTCTGTTTTCTTTTTGAAAATCTCTTGGATTTCACCAACGACATTAGTTTGTCTCGTGCGGCAGAAAACGCCCTTCCGGCAACATCTCCAATGGCACTAATACCCTTATCACGAATAACATCAATAGCCTTTATTCCTAATTGTTTGGCTAACGGCGCTACTTTTGGAGCCATTCTTGTAAATAACCCCGCAATGGTGCTACCGAGACCATCTCCATAGTACGCGCGGTAAATAGGCAATCGCGAGTTTACCACGTAGACGAGTACTGGTTTATCATGGTTGTAGTGTATGATCATCCTTATTAAAAACACCAGTTTTCCAATTAATCATCCACGAGTTCGTCTATGAGCGTTCGATATGCATTAATGTCCATAATACCGCCTGCAAATAACCGCTTGCAAATATCAGCGGCCTCATTGATTATTTCCGGAGAGTTATTTCCGGCTCGTTTTCCTCCGATTAGTACTTCCAGCCGTGATATATCACTGAGAACACTATTAGGACAGGTAACGCCGTAGGATTCTTTACCAACAGAGTATCCTTTTCCTTTTTTTGGTGTTATACTCTTAACTTCCTTGTGGAATGCGTCGTAATCGGATTTACTACGATGTGGTAATGCATCTTTATGTTTACTCGCTAAATACACTATTCTTGCCCAGTCCTTTAACGACTTTATATTTTTCTCGTAACCGCTATTGATATGCTTCTTATCTCGTATGCTCTTAGCAAAATTGTTGGCAGCAAAATTAATTAATTCTTCCCTGTTGCTGAAGCCTCTAATTTCATCTATTGTGCTCTTCTTGAGTACAATACGGGGTATATTCCCCTCTTTTTCTTCCGGTATTTCTTCTTCTGGTGTTTCTTCGGGTATTTCTTCTTCTGGTTCTTTCGCAGTAGCACCTAATTCTTCCTCGTCGGCCATTGTAACATAAGGTTCTTGTGGTTCGGTTATAGCGAGTGGTGGTGGCCTCCGTGTTGTAGCAGCCGCTATTTTTGCAGGGAGTGTTTCTAAAGACCTTTTTGTTTGTTTTGTCTCTGCCGCTATCTTTTCAAGCGCACCAAGAACGGGTACAGTTACCGCCGTAACATCCTTAGTCGCTTTAGTTACCGGGGCAAATAACTGTTCACTTCCAACAGCAAAATCAGTTTGCATTTGTTGTCGCGTTTGAAGTTTCTCTCTCACTCTGTCTCGTAACGGTATAAACTTTCTAAGCGCTGCTAGCCGCTCTCTGGCTAGCCGAGTAGTAAGTGATTCACCTACCATTATTGTAAATTGATCCGCAATTTTCTAATTTTCCGCCGAGTGTACCATCGGGGGCTCCACGGAGTTTTCGTCTATAATCCTTCTAATGTTTTTGATCTTACTAGAAATCTCCCGGCGTCGTTCATAAACACGTCCGAGTTTTTTTCGTATTATTTCAACGGCAGTGAATAGTCCAATGAATGCATTTGCGTCATTGTGGTACAGGTTCTCATTAATCGTATGTTGTAATCGTTTTATAAAAAAATACTCGCGGGCCAGGGTAAAACGCCCCCGTTTCGACTGTTCGTTAATAATCTCATAATCGGATAATATTTTTTCACTGTCGAGACCATCAGATAATTCAATTCCTTGATTTTTTAATTTTGAAATCTCGGCTAATATATTATTGATGTCTTCGATATTCATTATTCTTATAAAACATCTTGTTTTTAAATAAAAAGAAAAATGAAACCCCGTGTATCAATTCCGAAGGTGTTTAATAATTCGTTAGACGTGACCTCGTCAGCGCCATAGGCGCCGGTGACTTCATCACTCGCTGATTTCTGTTATATATGAAAATCGAATTCTATGCCCGGTCTTTTTTGAGATCGCTGAATTCTGTATTCCTTCTGCAACAAATCGTATTGAGGCGATATAAATGTCAAAATATTTTCCTGCCTCATTCATCGACTGAAATATTTTTTCCTCGTGAGTTGTTGTATCAAATGACTTTACGGGTTTTGCTTTCTTTGGGTATTTACCGGTTTGGCCTTTTTTGGTATTCTGACTTTGCGAGATAGCTTGCAAGTTTGTA
This sequence comes from Sinohyriopsis cumingii, assembly GCA_028554795.2. NCBI lineage: Eukaryota > Metazoa > Mollusca > Bivalvia > Unionida > Unionidae > Sinohyriopsis > Sinohyriopsis cumingii. Next base: position 2,216,290 of record CM068831.1, on the reverse strand, counting down.
AGAGAATTATCAGTCTTATTATTATTAATATGATCAATCACAAGCCCATTTTCGATTAATCCGTTGAATGCTTCAAATACAATCCTGTGAACATAATACTTCTTTTTTCCGGCACCAAACATCAAATACCCCTGATTATTTTTCCATCCAACCGGCTTCTTCAGTCTACGATTTCTAACAATGCCGTCGCGAGATGCCTCGTAATTGACGACCAGGGGATGCGGCTGAAATTCTTGGTCCATTTGTATAATAATACTACTTGTCTAATTTATTATTTGGTTTAATTATGAATCTTTCAACGTAGTCTTGGGGGGTTTTAATGACGAAATCGGCGGTGGGGTCAATGACGGCGTTTTTAATTCGCTTGTCATAATAGCGTTTTAGTTCCCTGTATCGCTTTCCGCCACAATTAATACACAACTGCGATTTTCCTCTTACACCGACGTGACAAACCAAGCACGGGAGGGGGCCAAGAGAACCATTACGAACGCTTTGTAAATGATACCCGCAGAATTCACCTCTACATGATTTATTGCACGGGGTTGTCGACCCAATCATCAACCATTTGCAGTGATTCATTATACTATATTCTTTCATTTAAATACTTGTTTTAATTATATGGATGAGTTTGAGAGATTAGCAGTAATTAAGCCCTGGAAAAATATTAAGTTCAATCTCGATAGAGTCCTCAAGGACACACCAAAAGCGTTAATAAACGATAAAACCCTGTTGAATAAAATACGCGATTGTATCAATGAATTCAAACGTGATGGTGCATCTCATAGTTGGTCAACATTTCGAATTGATGGTGTTGTTGATGCTACCATGAACGACAACCGCGCAGCAATGATAATATCACAACTTGACAGTAAAAGGTATTTCTTCAGAGTAAAATTCATTGTCCGGGTGGAATCAGGCGATTGGATCATACGTGATAAATTTGAACCAGTTTTCAGCGACAAGAAAACAGTCACTGTCAGCCGCGACTCCAAGCCGGGGTTGTTAACCGGAATTGACAGACCATACTATGAACGAGCGTATCCTGAAACAGCAGTTGTTTATGGAATATACCCGTTAAATAAGAAACCTGATATCGGAAAACTGAAACCGATGAAACAGTCAACGGGGATAAATTGTGTAGCAGAACGAATAATAGAGCATTTTACAAATGCATGTCGAGGAAACAAATTGACTGATTTACGACGTAGCAAAATCAACCAGTGGGAACTAACCGTAAAAGAGCGTGGAGCGACCATCAGCGACATAGCGAGATTAGAAACATCGCTGAGATTTCCAATAACCGTTACAACGATAACCGGTGAAGTATTACACGAATCAAAGTACAAATCAAAGGGAGCCCCAATCAAAATTATCGATCATAACGAACACGCATGGACGCCCGTGATCACAATATTTCCACGGAATAGAACAGTAAAGTATATACCCGAAGAATTCCTGGGAGAACAATTCTCCAAGGACGGTTTTCTCGCGGAGAGGAAACTATTTGATGCTATTGCCTACTTGTGTAAAAACGACCCTGTATCAGTGTGGTTACTTCGCAGCGCTGAAAACGATGCGGATACCTTTGATCAGTTTGTAAGGCCAAACGGTGAATTATATCGCACTGAAGCATTTCACAACAGGATGAAAAAAACCGCCATAGAATTTGAGGAGCATGATGAACAACTGCTAACAAATTGTTTTACGATTCCATCGGTTGCGGCTCATGTTGCAGCAAGGAAAAATGCGTGGAGACCAACGCGCAAGGAATTTCTGCCGGATGTACAATCCAGTTGTTTGGAGTATTATCACGGTGGATTATGGAACACTGAATACAACCGCGACGCTATGATCTCGGTTGATATGGTTGCCTGTTATCCAGCGAGTTTTCTCGGGTATGGATCCGCCGCCGAGTACTTTAGACGATTTGGACACCCCAGTCATGAAATGACTCGTGTTGCTATTAATGGACCACTGCCTGATTTTGATTTAACCGGATTCGCTCGCATAGTATCATTTGAATTCGCGGCAGGACTCCATCGCTGTTGCTATATTTGGATCGGTAGACACATGGCTGAAAAGAAGTGGCTGCCAATAGCGCTGCTACGGTATATGATTGATTGTAGCATGCTAGTTTCGTTGATTGTCAGTGACGCGATTATATCATACCGGGCACAGACTGAAGTCTGGTTACCAGAACCGGAGCGTCTAGATAGCATAATTGACGAGTCCAGAAAAAACATTGATGCCGACGAGGAATATATCATCGAATGGTCCAGGAGGATATTTAACCAACGAAACCGCGAGGCAAAAGATCTCGGTAGAAGAATAATCGGTAAGTTCACACAAGGTGGAAAAAACTGCGACTACAAACGATATTGCTCACGGCTGATTATAGATGACGCAGAATATGATTTCGTAATCAAGGACGCAGTGGCAAAAAATAGATACGTGAACTGCAAAACAGCTTTCTTGTCCAATGGAACGAGGTTGGGTACAGTTGTTACCTACAGCGATGGAGACAGCCCAGCATACCCGCATTTGAGGGCGTCTATGCTGGGTTATGCCGCTATCAATTTATTCTCGATGATAAATAGATTCCCCGATACCGCGGTTAGAGTAGCAGTTGATTCGTTTTATATTGACGTAGCGTATAAGGGAAACGTAGCCGAGTTTACTAGTCCGGACGAGAGTTGGGGTACATGGAGAATTAAAAATGAAATACGACGCGATTATTCCCCGTCAGCAGATGTCACCGTTGAGAACAACTACTTACGCGGTGATAAATTGTCAGAATGGTCTAATGCACCATCGTGTTCTGATCCAATTTGTAGACACAAGACGGTTTATTTAAGCGGCTGTGGCGGGTCAGGAAAGACGACTCGGGCAATTGAATTATTTCGAACGCGGGCAAGTATAATCGTGCTTACACCGACCCATAGACTAGCGCGAGAGATAAAACAACGAAATGTTGACGCCGTTACTTATCACAGCTTTTTTCGATACAGCGGCGGTGAGTGGACTCCTGATCGAATGGGTGAAAAATTTATTCCTGAAGTTATCATCTGGGATGAGATATGTACTGTTTCGTTAGATACTTTACAAATGTTTCTTGAGTGGTTGCTGCGCGCGAATACAGCGGTAATCATGTGTGGGGACCATGGCCAACCACCACCATTTGTCGGCGAGGGTCCACATGATTGGTTAAGGGGTTTTGTGGACTATTATGAAGAAACCGATACTGATTACCGAGCACTTGATGAACAACTGCGCGAGGTTAAAAAACTAATCAGATTACAGCCGGATAGAGTTCAGTGTGAAATAATCCGCGAGGTGATTCCGGAAACGCCGTTGAATGAATTCTGGGAAACATGGAGACCAAACGATTTGATTGTAGCGAGTAGAAAGATAGTCAGAGACACACTTCAGCGGAAGTTGTTTACGTTGCATAAGGAAAAGTTTCCAACGCGTCCAGTGCCGTTATGTTATAGACCCGCGGACACACGGCGGCAGAACATTGAAGTTGAAATTCCAGCCCCGACAGCGTCGGGGACAAAAAAACAAATTCTCGTGCTGAATGATATCGTGCTCGTTGATATCAGCGTCGTCGAGGACGCGCTACGTGCTGATAAATCCCCGTGGACGCTAGGATACGCAACAACAATACATTCCTCGCAGGGACTAACCATCACGGACACAATTGTTTGGATGGTTGATAATCGCATCGAATGGTCGAATCTAGTCTATCTTGCAGTGTCCCGAGTACGGAGAATAAATCAGCTTCGAAGAATTGTTATTGACGAAGCCAGTGACGAAGCCGGCGACGGGGTCACTGACGGAGTCATCGATGCAAGCGTCATTGATAGAAAACTCTCGGGTTACCGCCAACAGGATAAAAAAAAACAGCGGCGTTTTGATATTGATGCCGAATTAATAATTGCATTACGACAACAACAGAATAATCACTGCGCGAGTTGTAATTGTGTAATGCGCTGGCGTTATTCGGATAAAGACGCTCGCCAATTTACCGTGGACAGAATCGATAACAGTCTCGGTCATGTTAAAAACAATGTGAGGTTGACATGTCTTGAGTGCAATAGACGCAACGGCGCTAGTTAAGACCACGCGGGGGTAATTGAGTATCGTCAGGTATCACTTGTAGTTGCTCGCGTGCAAATCCGCGCTGAGGAGCAGTTGAATCCAGTCTGTAGATCGGTGGTCTACCAGTTGATCGTGTTATCGTTGATATGTTATGTGTGGTAACACTCCAGATAGGATCAGTAGCTCTTTTTTTACCGCCTTCAAGCTCTCCTGGTTCATATAGATATCTAACAGTGACATCGCCGAGAATCGGCTTGGAAACGCTATCTATTTTTGATCTTTTGGGTATATACTTTTTTTTAATCGCGTCGCTGGGCTTCATGTTGATTGCTCGGGTAATCTCGTTATTTAACGCTGCAATTACGCCTGGCAACCTTTTGACCCATTCACGAGATCGTTTTTCTTGGATGAATTCTTTTGCGTATTGATATCCAAATAACCGTTCAGCAAGAGTCCGATTGAATCGTTCAACAATTGCCTGATCACGATGTAGCGCAGTATGACCTCGTCGTACCGCGACGCTATGATGTTTCAGCGTTGATAAAACAGCGCCGCGAAATTCACTACCAGGATCAACTTGTAATAGATTTGGCCAGCGCAGAGGACATCTTCGATAAATCCGCTCAAACGCATCGGCTACTTCAGTTGTTGACTTTGTTTTTAACGGTTCCGCTTGTTTGTATCGACTCGCAACATCAACTACGGTTAGCGCGTATTTGTAACCGTTGTCATGCGGCAGAAATAATATATCAGCCTGATGAACTTCATTAGGTACGCTGACATCAAAGCGCGAGAAGTTGATTTGTTTAGGCGGTGGTAGATAGATTTGCCATATAGCCTGTTTGGATAACCAATTAGCCGCAGTGGCCCTCGTTACTTTTGCAGCGCTTGCGAGCTTACCAATTGCGGCCTTCCCCTTCCAGTATCCTCTCGGAGAATAATAGATGGATTCCATGTTGTTATTAATTACCAGCGCCCATCATTAATTTACCTTTCATAGCCGATTTTACCAACCATGAAGCCAATTTTTCTTTGAATGATTTATCAGGAATGGTATTTAACGCGTGAATTAATTTTACATCCGCGATATGACGCTGTTGCAGATCGCTACTTTTATAAGCAACATCATGAGCATGACACGCCTTATCGATAGCGTTTATTGGATACTGACCGGGTTTGGGCTGATTTTGATCATCGAGTCTGATATCTAATCGTGTTCCGGGGCCACAGTAGTTATATCCTGGGAGGTGCTTTTCTCCTGGATACTTTGCCCACGGTGTTCCGGGGAGTTTTGATAACTTGGCTGCAATATCACCTCCTCGCTTTTTTTTTAAAACATCCCCGGGTCTAATAGAAATAAATCTAAATTTCTTTATACCGCATTGTACACACTTACCAGTAAGTGCTGATCTGTTATTTCTTGTTGTAATGGTTGTCATATCATTTGTGCCAGTACGCACTCTACACTTCACACAATATAGATCCATAATTTATGTATAGAGAAATGAATATAATTGATTTTTCGGCGACTAAAACAAGAGAACCAGTTAAGCATGTTGCAGCGTTACCAAACTCGGTCCGGATGATTATCATCGGACCATCTGGATCCGGCAAGACGCAATTGTTACTTAATTTAATAATGAGATGGATGAAGTGGGATAAGTTGTATTTAATCGCCCCTAGCGTAGATGATCAACGATGCTACGAGGTGTTGAAAGATTTTAACGAGAATGCATCAGCGATCACTGAAAAAAATGTTATTGAGTTTATTACAGATATCAATGATGCACCAGGTATTGATGATATTGATGGCGACGTTAACAATCTAGTCGTGTACGATGATGTTATGTTAGACAATCAAAGAAACCCAGCTAGGATATTTTCCAGAGGCAGGCATAAAAACACTGACGTGATATATGTCACTCAACGATACACTCAGATTCCAAAAGTAATCAGAGATAACTGTAATATTCTTGCTGTATTCAACGGCGTTGATACACACACGCTTCGAAATATTTGGCAGACATGGTGCGGCGGTGACATGGACTTTAATGTTTTTCGAAACTTTTTTAGTCATGCTCAGTCGACCCCACATGGATTCGTAACGATAAATTTACATGATCCTCGGACACGATATCGTATTGGACTTGACCAAATATTCGGTTAGTTGTAAATAATTTTCATTGTAAATAACCACTTAGCAGCAGAGGGGGCGATGACATCGACGCGGTCGTCGATGTGCTTACCGGACGCTGACGACGCTGGGGATCGACGCGCAGAAGGTGTTAATTAAACCAAATGACGTCACCATCGTGTAGGATGGACCGACGTCGTTTTTTTTTTACCAGGCGCTGACGACACTAGATCGTTGAGTGCAGAAAGTAATAATTAAGCAAAATAACGATTGGACAAAATGTCCGATTCGCCCCCTCTGCTGCTCAGGGGTCTTTTTAATGCTAAGTCCCATTGTCCCTAATGTATCCCACTTAACTACTTACAAGTTTTTTAAATAACCAAAGAGAATTTAATTGGTTTGAATGTTAAATATTTATTAGGGGGGACCCGTTCGAAACAACATCTAAAACTTGAGTCTTGTAAATAATGAACAAGAGTTTAATTGATCTAAAAGTGACATATTTAGTATGAGGAACTTGTTCAGAACATCACCCCCCCCCCCGAAAAAATATCTTAATCTGAGTATCAGATTAATGGTCTTGAGATAGCTTTTATTGATTTACCTATTTATTGATGATGATGATGATGATGATGATGATGATGATTGTTATTCATAATGCTACTAATAATAATAAAACTTGTTAATTTTTAAAGTAAAAAGTAAAATATAATATTATATACAAGGATTAAAAAAAACGACTCATATACTGACAAAATAGATATAGACAGGCATTCCTGTATGTCATTACACATACAGATTATTTATACAACCTTGACTGAAACACATCAAAATCCTAAATGAAACCTAGGTCTTTTCGTAAGCAGCCAGAGCTACATTGTATGAACTTTGAACTTTGAATAATAAGGGCCTGCTCATGAATATATTTACAAACAATTTATGCACGTCTGATAGTTTTTACAATTTTACTGGAATGCTTTGGTATTTTTTTAATATATTTCTTAACTTTATAATATGTACTTAAATTTTGAACCGGAAGTACACAATTTAAGGCGATTTATTTCGAAATGCAGGATGCTGGATAGTTTTAACGTACATTGAACCAGATGCACCGCTCCGGTGGCCTAAGTAGTTAGAGCGTCCTCCTCTGATGCGGGAGGTCGCGGGTTCTAGCCCCGGCTGAGTCATACCAAAGACTAATAAACAAATGTACTAGCAGCTGCCTCGCTTGGCGCTCAACATTAAGAGATTAGTGTTAGGACTGGTCGGCCATGTTTCAGGATAATGTGTCTTGGTGGAACTTGATGCTACGTGTCTGTGACATGGTGTCCCAGTATTAGACATCACTATAAATTGCCATACTGCAGAAATTGTAGCGATATTACTGAAAAACTATTAAAGCTACGTTAATAATCCAAATCACACACGCACACGCACGCGCACACACACATAAAACCAGCTCGGTAGTAAGATGTTAAACATTGTTCAGGCAAGCACACATAGTACGATATTGATTTCAACATACGTGTTCTTTAAATATGGAATCAAACATTAAGGAGAAGAAGGCAGAAAAGAATGCCATTGTTCCGTATTAATACGATCTCTTGTGACCATAGGTATTAGTGACCAAACATCAAAGAAGTTCTATCAAATAAACATATATGGTTAGAGAAACAAAAAATAGAGAATAAAAGACAAAGCACATAAAATACCAGAGCTCAGCCTCAGCGTTTTAGACGGAAAGACTAATTGTATCAGCTTTTTGGATTCCAGTAAGTACAATTCATTTCGTTTGCATTATTCCTTTGACGTACCAACGGAAAAGAATACTGAAAACAAGCTGCTTATTCTCGACGATAACAAACCCAACACTTGAAACTTTCTCATCAAACGACAATGCGATGATTTTGAATTACGCATGCGTAGTCAGGTAAGAAAAGTAATTAATTAGCTTGCGAATACTGAGTGAGACTGTTTAAGCACGACTGGATGCTGGCTTAACTTGAGGAAACTGGCATGTTACATTGTCTTGTTCTACAAACACAGATAATTGCTGTTTACATCTGACAAGAAGGGGACCGTTTTAATACGGCAACTCAAGCAGTAGCGTTTTACGTTGCGGGATCTATTTTCATTATTCGAACATAGACACATATACTAGGCCCAGTGGGACCATTACGTATGGAAACCAATGAATAAATAAGCCAATAATCTTATTATGGCGCCAAAGGAAATATCATATCTGAACTCTTTGGCGAATTAAGTCAGTGTTTTAGGACATAATTCTTCATATACACACAGCTGCAACACAAACCGTTCCTTGTATTTTCTGACGTATCTCGCAGCGTAATATCTATGCGTACGCTCAAACTAAGCATTTTAAAATAGAAAACTCTGCGTAGATATGCGCTTATTTTTGACGTGGTTATAAAATATTTGTCCAATCAGGTGTGGCAAACAGTTAACAACTTAGAAATTTAATTTGAATTAGGCAGGAGTCATTATTGAGGTAACGAATTTGAACTCAAACGGAGAAACCTTATATTTACTCTGAAGACCTGGGTTTTGGCTTTCTTATTGTTTATTTTGTGGCCATTGCGACATACTGAACGATACTCGTACAAAACTAGAAGCAAGGATCACACTTGTAAAGCATCAATCGTATCAGGATCTCTTAAATTTCCGTTCAGGTTATCGTTTTCATCAACATGAGTGTTATTACGGCTTTAAATTACATACAAAAAACATTTGTATTTATGAAATAATGAGAGACAATAGTATTTACCTCATTATATATCCAGTTTATCTTAAGACTCAATGCGCATGGTGATAATTCAGATTCCATTACTAGACCCGTGGGAACTTTATAATATAGAAATTTTCAAATGTTCATACCACACATTTATAATCACCTTTAACATAGGCTTCTATCTTAAGAAAACCATATGAGCCACATGGACTTGAATCTCGTGTCACCTATTCCACACCCGTGGAATAAATCGTTACTTCTATAATCTGGGTTGTTAAACCAAACTTGTACTTACAACTGACGGTTAATTAGCACAACCTTCTCTGCATCCCATTCTAATTATTGATCGAATCAGCTTCTAGAAAATAATTTACTTTATTTGTACTTATCATTTCCAACCAGCCATGGCCTCCCAAACCCGAGTATCCTCTATTTTTAAGGTGCCTCATTTCAGGACTGGTTCAGAGATGTTTTTGTAATCGGAACATCTAGTCTTATATAAACACCTGATTTACTGAATACATTTGTGTTAGTATCAGAGGGCGTACGTAAAAAGTTCGTAAAGTTCTACTTGTCAAAGAATACACTAGTGTATTTTAAAACATGACATTAGCAATTGTGCCTTTAATTCAATTATACACATTCGAACATCATTTCAAACGTCAGATAATAATGTTAGAACAATTTTGTCCAATCAGGAGTTATTTTTTGTTAATCACCTTATTTTCTCACCGTTGTTATTGAGATACTGTCTCACCCTTGCAACACATGGGTTAAATGATAATATGACAGTCTAAATTTGTGTGCATTAATTTCAAAACAGATTTAAAAATATCAACGAATACTTAAAATTCATTCAGAACACATATAATTTAAAGCTAAATTAAAGCAGGCGTAGAAAACATGAAATATGAAGTTCAAAACCATTCCCTGAAATTAAATGGAGGGTAGGGTAAAAAAGGGGCGTCAGTATCGTGTCAGATATTAAACTTCAGCGTACAGTTTTAAAAACGTATCTCAGAAATATTTACGAAGTATTACTTTATGAGTGGCAAAATGTCTAAAACCTAAATATTTAGCAGAATGGATATTAAGTTATATGTAAAACACCCCATCCAATACAGTCCTAATATTCAGGCAAATCCGCTCACCTTACCCCTTTTACCTGTAATAGTCATTATGTCTGCTATGGATGGGTTGAATTCACGTACGTTAAAAATAACATGGCATTTAAAGTGTTGGTATAAAGCAAATAGATATACCAATACTACTGGTATATCAAACTGTGATCCGCCCATCGCGCAATAATATGCATATATCAACATTCTCGCAACCGTGTGCTATTGATTCTAGATCAACGATGACTGTCCACACATTAATCATAAGGGACATATAAAAATTATGATAATAAGTTTTAATAATCCCTGTTTTTAAATGAATTGAATATACTACAAAATTTCATTGTAATCCTATATGCTTTCTGTTCCCCCTCCGTTCTCATAAATAACGGAAACAACTTTGTAGAAACCTGCAGTGAGAGAGAAAAAGAATTTGTGGTTGACGAAAACCTTGAAATTGAAATTAGACAGAGTAACCTAAAAGAATATGGTTCGTCGTATGTGTGCATATTCTTGGGATTTATCTACGGTGTTTCTATAATCAATGATACAAAGTTTGCTAACTCTGTGGACCTCATACGGCAAATTTCTCGGTTACTGTGATGTATTTAATGTTTTGTTGTTGTTGTTGTTGTTTCTTAAATCTGTTATAATGTTCTAAAATGTATGAATTAAACATGGAAAGGCATCTTTATCTATCTCTCTATCTCTCTCTCTCTCTCCTGTCAGAGCAAGATACAGACGAAAATCTATGAATTGATAGATGATTGTCGCTTGTGACATCCAACGATGTCTCTGGACTTTTGGATGATGGGAAAAGTGAAGTCAAACCGACCAAAGGATGAGAGAGAGAGAGAGAGAGAGAGACAGAGAGAGAGAGAGTTTATGGTCAGTAGTACTGTTATAAAAGCAGAATAATTACTTAGATCAACTGTACATATATTAATATATTTTAATTGCCTCTAGTTGGTTCGTCATTTCGCCTAGTTTATATTCCACATTAATTTCACCGAGACAGTGCGTTCATGTGAATGGCGTAGCTAAACATGTGTTTATAGTGCTCTACTTTTATCATTAAAACCATCTTTCATGTTGAAATCATAAGTTTGTATTATATTAATTTAATCAATGTGAAGAAAAATAGAAACTAAACAAAGAAATCAATCAACTTTCCAATATGCAAAGGTGATTTTGAATAGCCACAAAATGAATAGAACTACATTTTGTAGCGGACACACTCGGCAGCGAGGTGAGAAGTTCATTCACTCGTTCTATACACAGCTGCCTGTAGTAAACCTGAACTCCGTTCAAAGGGCAAGTATATATATTTGTATGTGATATAAATAACATATACGTATAGTATGTACGCTGTATGAATGATATATCACTCGTTGTATGCATTTTTCATTAATAGGAAACACGGCAAGCCTCGTTTCCTTTTAATGAAACTTTTTACACACCTCGTGTTATATCATCGATACAGCATACACTCTGCTCTTTAAGACACATTTAGTTCCTGTCCCATTTTATGGAAACATCATTGTATTGAAGAGTCAGAATTTAAATTTCTAATTGCTAAGGTCCATTCCTTTTCTCACAGCATATGACCATTCCTAAATTATATTTCTGTATAAGAAAACTGTATCAGTTGCGGCACTTGTTTCAGTTACAGGTGTTTAAAAGTTGTCTTTCCGATTCCACGTGATGGGAAAAAGCCGTTACTATTATTAATTATTGTGGCTGCTAAAAACGGGAAAACAAAACCAATGATTGTGCATGAGATGAACATTTTCTCCATTGTTCTTCAATTAACGATGGGATCGGCTTTGATAAAATAATTTTACCTCGTTGTTACTTCTCATCATCAACCAGTCATGGCATCAGAACCATATATGCACTCCATTATATTTGCACCTTGGTCAAAACAAGTTAAACTGTTTTGTTTTGTTTTTTTATAATTCGGACCGTGAATCATTCAGAGTGTTACGGTACAATTTGGCGTCTCATGTAAGGCGTCGTTATGATTATATAAATGCATCTGCTCATTATGTGTTAATTTTAGAAAAGGAAACATTTTTACGGTCGTTTATTTTACCAATGTGTATCATGCAAAAGTCTCATTTCCATTTGTTCATGGTACGGACTCGTTCAAATCAACTTAAAATCTAAACAATAATGCCGGATATCGGTGACGGACGCATGGGAATTGAAGCATCCCTCCTTTGCATGTAGTGAAAGTTTTATAATCCGAATTTAGCATCATACAATTAATAATCAAAGTATTATTTAAGCATTGGCTATTAAGAACAATAACATCTGAAAACAGAAAAGGTTAAGGTAATGCATCGAGTTAGTTTCACGAAGATTTAATATTTTGGGATTTTTTTCTAAACGTTTGGTTTTAATTTTGCAATGGCGATATATGTTTTATTGATAGCAGTTCTAATGAGGTCATACTATCTTAGATAATACAATTTTTGAATTGTAACAGTTGTATGAGGGTATTGTGGGGGGCAAAACTGGGATTAAGATTAGCCCATATGTTAACAGGCTGGAGACGGTTGAGGTCCTATGAGAAATGCTATGTTAAAATGGCAAATAGTTTGAACCTGGGGATCCCTCATATGCTGACAAGTTTTAGCCCAAGTATATGCCAACTATACAGAAGATGACAAGAGTTTGCCTCAACCAATACATTCTACCTCATCTACCACAAAACCCATATAGTCTAGATCCACCAAGAACGAAAGTCGTTAAGTAGTTCTCGAAAAATATTTCACATTCGAGAGATGCAAAATCTGACTTCCATAACATTTTAAACTACAACATGATGAAATTTAAAAAGTTCAAATCTGAAGTGGCACCCGATATAGCAATGGGTTTCACAATAGATATGTGGATTTTTGTCAGAGACGTTGAAAAAAAAACAACGCTAAGCTAAAGAAGACGAATGTTTGAGACTCTTGATTGATCAGCCTTTTGAAGTCTTCTGTCTAGATTGCGTTTATTTTCACGTGTATCAGGATCTTGAGCATTTTTGTGGTATTACCCGTACCAAAAGATTTATTGGATACGATTATGAGAAAGGCGACAAAGGATTTATCAGTAGGAACCAACATCTTCAATGGGGAAAGCGATGTCGTTGGTATGTATCTCCAACGCATGCATTTCTGAAGGAAGCGAGCAAATACTATTTGGCAGATTTACAAGCGACCGTTTATTAGTCCCACTCGTTACGAACAACATCTCATTATGTAATTTCAATAACAGAAGAGTGCCTCAAATTATTGGATTTTGTTCCATTTGTGGACACCTTATTCGAACCAATAACCCAAAAGACACGATTTTGTCCAGTAAAAAATGGTTGCCGTTTTGGGTGAATAAATCTTTTGACTTTGAGCAACAATGCTATAATCATAAATATGTAAATGAACTGGAGGAAGAGTTCAAGGAAGGTCAATACAGCAACAAAGCAAAACATGCTTGTTACTTTTTGATTTTGAATGTACACTAGATAATGTATTTTTACATCCTTTATTTATTTATGCCTTGCTCATCGTGCTAGTTTGAAGTTTGTACAGGAATCTATATTTTGTCACTGTCCATATTATAGTGACTAAAGTCTGATTGGTTCGTTCGGAATGCTATCTTTTCCGTTCAGTTTGGGAAACGTTTGGAGAAAGCTCACAAAAATGTATATATCGAGTGCCAAAACTTTTAAAATGCACTTTCTGACAGGTTAATAATATCCATTAGTTTTGTTCGCTGTTCGTTTTGTATCCTGGGTGGATAATCTGCTCTATGTAAAACGTTTACGATTCTGCAAATATTTTCGTTACACTGAAGAACTGACAGAAAGACAAAAGTTATTGTTGCTTTACTCCGACGAGGTCGAGTACAACATCAAGGGGTTTATTCCTTTCAATGTGAATTCAGCCATCGCGGCAGGGGGTAGCACATAATACGAGCACCCATGAATTTGTACAACCTTTCCGGTCGTATTTCTGCTCATTATTTTCTTCTTTGGCAAATGGCCAATGAATTAGAGACACATCATTATATTGGAAAAGCACGGACTTGAAAGAAAACATCCTTCCGATTCGGTATGAGAAAGAGAAGGAAAAACAGGACATAAAACATTAGAGCGAAATGTGAAGAAGCGAGTTTGTTTCGTTTTCAATAAGAAACAAGCTGACACCATTTTGTTCACAAGTAACATGTTTAATAAAAATTAACTCAAACTCAAAATAGGAAACATATTATTTCATCCGTACATCTCTTCTTCAGATGGACTGGGTAATGTACTGTCTGTTGGCAGACTCTGGAAATCTCCACTCTAGATGTACAAAAATCCCAATGAAGTTTGTAAGAGAAGTAACGGAGAAGCGGATGAAAAAGATTAGGTGGCCTGGCAGGGAGGATAGAAAAGGAAAGGTGGCACGGAAGAGAAAACAGGACTTCCAGTGTCTCAGTATAAAAGGGATGAAGTTCCAAACATAATTTCGCAAGTTTGGATCCCGGATGAGGAAGAAGTCGAACGAACCTACTTTTAATTTGGTGGTCTCCACAAATTCATCGTTGTGTTCCGAAATTGCAGGACCTGCGGTGCCAGACCCGAGAAATTGAACCCCTACGAGAAGGAGTGGATGAAAAGGAAACGTCCCTTTACAGGGCCACTTACATCACCAGAATATGAGAGATACTAATCATATTTGGCAAAATATAAAGTGTTTTGTTTATATTTTGTGTATTACGTCTTTGTGTAAATCTATGATGTTGACATCTAAAACTTAAAACAGTAAACAAGATACTTATAAATATTTATATTCATGTCCTACATTTGCTTTTGAATTTGAAGGAATTTCCTCATGAAATGGCATACTTACTGGGTTCTTTCAAGTGTCGCAGGTAACGTTAAACTAGTATATATAGGTTTTATAAACAATGTTTTCATTCCTGTTTAATATCAGACTTTTTTAAATCTATTATCAGAGTTTTTAGTTGTGTTCAGATATAATTTGAGAGTAATCATTTATTGAAACACATCATTGAATTATAAAGAGCTCACTCACTTTTTTCAAAACCAAACACTACTTTTCGGTTATATGAATTCATTCAAAGACTTTCGGGATTCTATCAGTGTGATACACCAATACTACTGGTACATCAGCACATCCAAGACTATTGGAATTCATTCCGAGCATTATATACTTTTGACCTTGTGGAAAAATATTTAAGATTATTTTGGAATTCATTCGCAAATACTTTGTCGTTCGAATTTTCATTTTGTACTCTAGGGTATAAAATGTTTGTTGTATTTTTCTAGACTTGATGGTTTCGCTTCTTACCATGACTTAATTAAGACCATACTGTTTTATCCAAATATGTTACTGAAAATTCCAATCGATTTTCATTTTTCACTGGAATCGTCATGCATTTCATAAAAACAATACAAGAGAAAAATCGTTGCATACTAGTTAGTGGCAGGAAGAATACTTAATAATAGATACATTAATGAAGCTAAGACGATATTATATCATGTCTTATACATATTATATCATGTCTTATACATATTAATACATGTCTTATACATATTATATCATGTCTTATACATATTATATCATGTCTTATACATATTATATCATGTCTTATACATATTAATACATGTCTTATACATATTAATACATGTCTTATACATATTAATACATGTCTTATACATATTATATCATGTCTTATACATATTAATACATGTCTTATACATATTATATCATGTCTTATACATATTATATCATGTCTTATACATATTAATACATGTCTTATACATATTAATACATGTCTTATACATATTATATCATGTCTTATACATATTATATCATGTCTTATACATATTAATACATGTCTTATACATATTATATCATGTCTTATACATATTATATCATGTCTTATACGTTAATGTTTGTTTAGGATAAAGGACATTTATTGGGAGTTTCATGGCTCGACAGCAGTAAATATGTAATTGTAATTAACAAGGTTAATCAACACATTTTGTCATTTATATTTAAAATCACATCAGCAATCGATGGGGGATTTTAAATTCGATTCGATTATACGAAAATGAAAATACAATGCTTTTTTTGGAACCATCAGGTTAAGAACTAAGCAATAGTCTTGAAGGAATACTTTTAAGACGGAAATACACTTGCTCGCAACTCTGACCTTGACCTTTTAACGTAAATCAGTTGCAAAGTTACCTCAAATAATTCAGATAGCAATCTGTCTTAATGTATTGTAGTTATTTATGGCTTTCACAGGTCATTTGTTACGCCGACAATTGTGCACGAAGCATATTTGGGATTGTGTTTGTAAAGGGCATATTCAAAAACTTTGACAACAGCAAGTACGTCCATGGAGTGGAAGAATATAGAATGATCTTTCTGTCGCACACTTATTTTAAGAAATATAAAAGTATCCTCAACCTTCGAAATATACTTTGAACAAAAATACCCTTGACTTCCGAAAACAGTTCTTACTATGGAAAATCACTGCTGAAGTATTCGCTAGAAGTGAGATACTGCATAATCAGGAAACAAAATAATTATAAGTTTCTGGCAGAATTAATAAATTTGAATATCAAAACAAATTGTCAACGGATATATATCTTATTTGGTATTAATTTTTCGTTGATATTATTTACCTTGTTATCAGCATGTGTAAAGCATTCTTGAGCAACCAATAATAGTTTTTTTTTCTTGTCCATTTTTCTTTTCTTCCAAAAATTTCAAAGCAAAAAGGGTAATTATCATATATGAACTTTTTCCTGTAAATTGGTTGGACGTGTTTGAAAGATACTTAGTAAGACTATATGTATTTAAATTATTCTTGAAACCATTTTTAAATTAATGGAGACAAATGCAGTATGTTTAGGATACGATCATCCCTAATATTTGAGCTCTCCTACACTATTGTCAAATCAAACATTAAAGTATTCGGCTAAAAGGGAAAATACAAACATATCGGTATTATCTGACACTATGTTAAATACATGGTGATTCAGACATGTCGGTATTATCTGACACTATTTTAAACACATGGTGATTCAGACATGTCGGTATTATCTGACACTATTTTAAACACAAGGTGATTCAGACATATCTGTATTATCTGTCACTATTTTAAACACAAATTGATTCAAACACATCGGTATTAGCTGTCACTATTTTAAACACAAGGTGATTCAGACATATCGGTAGTAGGTGTCACTATTTTAAGCACAAGGTGATTCAGACATATAAGTATTAGCTGTCACTATCTTAGCACACGGTTATTCAGACATATCGGTGTTAGCTGTCGCTATTTTAAACACAAGTTGATTCAGACATATCGGTATTAGCTGTCACTATTTTAAACACAAGGTGATTCAGACACATCGGTATTAGCTGTCACTATTTTAAACACAAGGTGATTCAGATATATCGGTATTAGCTGTCACTATTTTAAACACAAGGTGATTTAGACATATCGGTATTAGCTGTCACTATTTTAAACACAAGGTGATACAGACATATCGGTATTATCTGACGCTATTTAAAAACACGGAAATTCAGCAACATCAAGGCTCGTTTCGACATACAAAGCAAAGAAAAATTCCTTAGAATTTGCCGGATGAAAAAAAAGTTGTTTATCGTCAAATGACGTTTTCCCGCGTTAATGTAGGTATGACATCACATTGGTGTCAAGGGCATGAGTTTTCATCATTGTAAAAGAAATCAAAACAAGGTTAACTGATTAACAAACATCGATGCCACTTCTCCCAATTCACCTTTTAAAAATTCACTATATCATACAAACACGATTTAATATTAGGCTACTTAGTCCATGATTCAGGTTTGAAATCAAATTGATGGCATGGATACGAACTGACCTCGTTACTGTGTAACTAAAGCGACATCTAATATGATTTGAGTAGTCTCCCCTGGTGGTAGTTCATACACATAGTAAGAATATGTTTGCTAAACTTTATCACACAATATAGCCTTTTCTCACACAGATTTGCCAATGGAGTAGTATATGAAGAGTTATTGAAATTTTGCTAGTTAAATAAATCAAGGATGAAAACTGCTATACTTTATCAACCTATCCCACAGTTAGTTACAGAAAAGGAAAGCTTCACTAATTCGTTTCCAGTCCAGGAATGAAACGAGACGAATGAATAAGCAACTGTTTTGACAAATCATAGCTAAATGAGTGAGATTCATTAAAGAGAAAGGTAAATTAATACCGATTTTGCAATCAAAATATATATTACTTTCTTAATTACACTTAAATATGACTGAATACAATTGAAATGTAAAAGACTGGATCTGTTAAACTTCAGCTTTACGTAACTATACGACTAATAAAGAAACCCACACAGGAGCAAATGTATTGTGGAGCAATTTTCTTGCAGAACAAGACCTAAGAATACATTGAAAAGAGGAGAAACAGATGATATCACTGAAATTTTATTTCATGTATTATATTCCAGTTCTGGTCAGAAAATAAACAAAAACACAAGGTGGATGTTTAACAGGACTGGCATACATCAAGATATCAACGTATAAAGCTTTGCCTAAATGGGTTCACAAGCTTGAATTAACATAACATGCAAACACTCATGGCAGATGTTTTCTATTTGTTATGAAACATGTGCTAAATATTCCGCTCAAAATCCTCATGGACCGTCACAGCTTAGTTTAATTAGACACATTCATTGTCTTGACAGATGTGTTATGGATTTCTCAGGAAGCCTAGTCGTTAAAGCGTCCGCATCGGATGCGAGAGGTCGCGGGTTCGAACTCCGGCCGAGTAATACCAAAGACATACAAATGGTACTAGCAGCTGCCTCGCAGACATCGCAGCGATATGACTGAAAAGTTGTTAAAGCTACAAAACAATTTCAAATCTATCTCTTTCTTTCTCTCTCTCACACACACACACATACACACACACCCGCACACAGAAATGTGTTATGCATATACATTACAATCTAAACATCTGCACATAATGTGATGTCTTTGTTAATGTGCATACAATAACCAAAGCTAAATACATTCAAATAATTAGTCTGAGATGAAAACAACGATAAAACCTGACACATTTTTGATGGAATAAATGACTATAATTATGTATGCATTAGAGTGTTATTCACACTACTATCATCACAGATATCACGCGAAGAAATGTATCTGCAAACAATATTTGACTTAGTTTGTTACACCACAGAATTAATTAGATCCAAACATGCAATGTAACAGCGTAAGACAACTAGAAAGACATAGTGCCTAAAGACAGTGTAGAAAACTCGACAGACAGTGCCTGAAGACACTGTAAACAGCTCGATATACATACTGCTTGAAGACAGTGTAGACAAATCGATACAGATAGTGCCTGAAGACAGCTTAGACAACTAGACTGACATAGTGCCTAAAGACAGTGTAGAAAACTCGATAGACAGTGCCTGAAGACAGTGTAAACAGCTCGATAGACATACTGCTTGAAGACAGTGTAGACAAATCAATAGACATAGTGCCTGAAGACAGCTTAGACAACTAGATTGACATAGTACTTAAAGACAGTGTAAGCAACTAGATCGACATAGTACCTGAAGACAGTGTGGACAACTCGAAAGCTATAGTGCCTAAAGAGAGTGTAGACAACTAGATCAAAGATCAACATAGTGTCTGAAGACAGTGTAGACAAGTCGACAGACATAGTGCCTGAATACAGTTTAGACAACTAGATCGACATAGTGCCTAAAGATAGTGCAGGCAACTAGATCGAAATAGTATTTGGGGTACACATCAGCTCAAGCTATATAGTGCCAATAAATGTCAAATTTAAAACAAAAAACGTAAAAATAAAGACTTGCATAAAAATAATTCATGGAGGATAATCCTTTTCAATACTTGCAAAACAAGAAGCACCAGAAAATATCCGTAGAAAGGTAAGAATCTTAAAAACGTGTAAATTCTGTAATAAATGAAAGATACGTGTGCAGATGTAAAACCATACAACAGATGGTATTCTTGTAATCCTCATTCTCTTAAATGTCCAAGATTTTATCTGCTGGGACGTTTTCACAAAATTTCTTCATGACGTTCCCATAGCAACAGGAAGAAACCATCCGTCAAACATGGTTTAAGCCTAAAAATATCAACATCTAAAGAAATTCTTGCCACAAAAATGGACATGATTAACAGGTTCCAGAACAGCAAAAAAATAGTCCACGAAATAATTGAAACCCAAACCTAGCTGGAAGAAGGCAAGATAGTGTACGATAGATGGAGCTTTTAATCATTAAACGAAGTTAGCAGCCATTGTGATATTATAATTACTCAACCTAATCTGGGAGAAGACAAGTACATGGTTCCAGGCATAACGTTTGATTTTGGCTTTGTCGAGACACAAGCAATTCATTAAGAATGGAACTCTATTTTAATCGACCTCGACGAAGTTCTGTTGATCTGACGTTCCAGAAAGTTTATATAGACAGCTATGTAACTGAATGACCTCATTCCTGCTCTTGCAAGAAACCGTTTGCGATCATCGAATGAAAATAAACCATCTAAACTTTCGGTAAACGTTAAACACTTACAGGTCGCCTTTAAATATATCCAAATACGTTGAAATATAATGGTAATCAGGGCCGGCGCCAGACCCGGCCAGACTATCTGGCGCCCTAGGCAAAGTTAGATTCTGCCCCCCCCCCCCGGAAAATATCAATTTCAAAATTTATAAACAATAAAAACATTTTAAATATACGCTCCCTGAAATCAGAGCCCTAGGCGGCTGCCTAGTTTGCCTATATGGTAGCGCCGGCCCTGATGGTAATCTTCCACCTGTTACAGTTACCAAGACGGTCTATTGATATTCATTCACACCAAACTGACCAAAACGTGAGGCACTTTTGGATGACTGTAGAATTTCAATCTATGTAGACGGTTCTCAGATTATCATAGTTGCCAGATCTCAAGTTTGATTATTTATGCAATATCATCCATCCATCCGTCCATCCATCCATCCATACACACACACATACATACATACATACATACATACACATACATCCATCTATCCATCCATGCACACACTATCATACATACATACAAAAAATACATACATACATACATACATACATACACACGCATACAAACATACATACATATACACACACACGCACGCACCCACGCACGCACGCACGCACACACACACACACACACACACACACATACATACATACATACATACATACATACATACATACATACATACTGTGCTAATTAATATTTATCAAATTATATAGGACAGACTCTTCATGATAGCATCCAATTTAAATCTTGTTCCATGTTTGATTTAATTTCAAGGATATTGGATACCCATCGGAAAACTAACATTAAAACCTTCATACATTTCACAATGGATGGGGGCATACATTTTCTTCAAATGATCATTTAACATCAAGTCAGAAACATTAATAACAAGACCACATACTGAACACAGATGATATCCCGGATGACAATAAATATATGGCAATGTACCAAAGCTATCAAACTAACATGCCTGAAGCATGCAAGAAACATATTTTGTGCGTTTCTGCCCACGTAAACATAGTTGGAAATTCATCATAGAAAGTTATTTATAAACAAGAGTCAATTTTGTATTATTTTAAAAAAAAATTAAAAGCAAACTGATTATTGAAAGCTTTAACCGAGAAACAACGCCTGCAATATTAGATATTTGCGTGATTCATTTTCGTGTATTATTTCTTTAAAAAAACGTTTTCACATTGCTTTTGTTTGATATGTTGAGTCATTTTCGAACATCAAACTAATAAAGCAATAAAACATTATATTCACACATGAAAACGCTTTACAAAGTAAATATGTTTTAAATTAAAATGCAATTTCAGACTTATAAAAACATTTTGTGGTTGTAATTTGCTATCAATTTAGCGACTAAGCTCGTCTACATATAGAACAAAACTATAGAGACAAATATTAAAGAAATGTATAGTATAGTGTTATATTCGATGAACAATCTGAATGGTCGATGTTTGGTCAAACCTGTATGTAGTGAGTCCTTAGGAATTAAATATTCTTTATTGTCAAACCAAAAAGGATTTTGTATTGGATAGATATAATAAACTTTTTTTGAATCTTCTGAAATATAGCTTTACATGGTTTTTACTTACCATTGCGAGAGAAATATCGAAAACGAATCAATATATTTAATAAAATTTATATAACATGAGCAAGTGTTTAAAATTAATTCTTTGCCTTGCAAATATAATGCGCTTTCAAATAAAATAGTTATTAGCATATATAGCTAGAACGTACGGTGTTTGCCTTATATGTTGTCAATATATCTTTAATATTATTATTATACATTCTTTTCATAAAGGATATGCCGTATGTTTTAAACGTATTATCACAGAATAATTCGGGATAAAATCTCAGCCAAATCAACCATTAAAATAAATTCCAATATTAAATAGAAACAAAAATAAGTTTGAACTTGTCGAGGCACCTGCGAAGTGGGAGGTGAAGGTAGGTGATGGCAAGGTAGGGCCCTAGTTTCAAGCGCCATGCATCCATAGCAAGAAATTTTCAACAATTAAAAGTACAGCAATCGAATGCCAATTAATGAGATTTTACTATTTAATAGCATATGTCGTTTCCTTGCCAACCAAAATAGACTTTACTATTGAATAACACATTCCGCTTGCATATCAATGAGACATTACTACTGAACAGCATATGTCGTTTCCTTGCCTACCAAAAGGGACTTTACTATTGAATAATACATGTCGTTTGCCTATCAGTGAGACTTTTCTAATGCATAACGCATGTCTTTCCCTTGATTATTAATGAGACTTTAGTATGTCGTTCCCTTGTCTATCAGTGAGACTTTATTGCTGAATAGCACATTTCGTTCCCTCGCCTATCAGTGAGACTTTCTTACGAAATAACACGCATTGTTTGACTTCCCAACATGTGTTCACGATAAGCAGAGAATATGGAATTCAGTTTTAATCCTTTTGGGGACCATCATAAACAAATATTCTTCATCTGCATCATTGCACCTTAAACCTCCGTTCGAAAGAGATAAAAGATCTAAAGATAGTATAGAGACATTGAGAAAGCTATTGATTGCTTCAGACATTGAGAAAGCTATTGATTGCTTCAGACATTGAGAAAGCTATTGATTGCTTCAGACATTGAGAAAGCTATTGATTGCTTCAGACATTGAGAAAGCTATTGATTGAATCGCTTTAACTACATCTTTATGTAATTAATCGCTTCATTAGTTGTTGGTTAAGTTCGTACTTGTGTACTCTGCAACCACCAAGCCGAATTCAGCTGTGAAATCTGTAAACGCCTTACTCTTTATTTACCACTGAATGCTTTCAAACTACTTTATTTTATTACTGACTTTCTTCTGACGAAAGACTTAGCCACAAAATTGGATAGCGATAACATCTAATATAAATCTCAAGCGATATACATATGTTGATATAAATTACACGCTAAACGTTCGAGCGGTAAAATATAAATTTAAAACTTAAACAGACCAAGGTGAATATAAATATTTGATAGAGATAAATACTTAACAAGCATTGATTTGTGTACTTAAAAATTCTATGTTCAGAAAATACGGTCATAAACATAAATAGTAGTGTCATCTATCTTAGTGGATCCAGTTGCGATTGGATCCATTTTCATTAAAAGCGAATTAGTTTAAATGAAATGCCAATATTTTTAAGTAACATTTCATTGATTTGTAAAGAAAACCTTAAACCCCAAATAATAAAGTAAAATGTGTGAACTTAAAGTAAAGAGCGCTACTCGGGGCATTTTTGTGACAACGGTTTAAATCTCAGCAAAAAAGAGAACACCCCAATCTACCATGTACTCTACATGACTGAATATATTCTTCCAAGAGAGTTTATTTCAAAACTGTAATTATGTGTTCAAGAACAGCCTTGGATAAGTATAGCTCTTAAATATTTCTCCTTTGCAATACAATCATCCATTTGTAGAATAGTCAAAGGTGCATTGCAGTATATTGAAGGATTATATATATATATATAATATATAGCTGCTGCACGTCAGCAGAATAATGGCTATATATGGTGCCGATTAAAAGTAAAGCTAAATGCATGTAAAAGTAAAACAAAACTGTAAACCAAACCAAAAACAACTTCAGAAAGAAAAGCGTGAAACACGAAAAATCTGAATAGTGCAAAACTATAAAATCCCTAAACTATGCGATAACAGGTAGTTATGTCTAAGAGTTTTTTCTGATGGCAAAATTATAATAAAGTCTCTTAAAATGAGTTCGTGTTTGCCATCATACTCCAAGATTGCTTTCGAAGCAGCCACATCAATTTTGGCAGTTTCTAAGTCCGCCAACAAGCCATGGCTTTCAACTGCATTAAATATCTTAGAAGATTGAAATAACAATGGAACACCTGAAAATAAAAATAAATAGCGTATACACGAAGTTCAGGGCCAACTTACCATTGGAGAGAGCAAACGACAAATATGAAAATCCTGTCTCAATCATACGCTGTATTAGTTTGGGAATAGTTACGTAATATCAATGACAAAAGCAAAGGTGTTGCATGACATATGTTAATAGATCTGATCAAATAATCTTTACTTAATCCTAGACTATTCTTCGCCAGAGGACAATGCTGAACCCATCTGCGTGTCAAAAAAGTGAAAGGAAAAGCTTCAACATTTTAAGCTGCTAAATCTGCAGATTAAAATACACCTTTCTCCCTTAGAGGATAAATAAACATTGGTCGAGTTTCTGACTCTTTAATCCACTTATCAGTAACATTTTGGAAACTTCATGCCATCATAAGAAACTTAGGAAAAAAAACAATCCGACCTTTTGAGAGTAGCCTATATTCGCCAGGGAACCATTTATAAATATTAAAAACAAATAATATCGATTATTTTATTTTTTCTTACGCTGGAGACGGTTTGCAAAAGTACATTGATGTACGGCACAATGTATAATCTGTGAAATATGGGTCTAATGGGACGCCTACCATCTTGTGATAAAATGTTGTAAAGTAAGTGATTTTGAAAATTATACATAATTTGCGACTGAAGACGCAAACAATATCGATTTTTTATACATTAGACACAGTTTACAAAAGAACGTTGATGTATGGCACAGTGTAAAATCTGCTAAAATGGGTCTATGGGGACGCCTACCATGTCTGGATCAACTGTTGCACAATAATTTATTATGTAAATGGTACATGATTTGCGATTTAAGACAGGAATGACCTTTCTGAAATTTATATTATCATAATAGCAGTACTCCTTCCAACATGGAACACAATAGCCTTAATGCCTTAGTCCAGGAAATGACTGCTCAGTGGACGCTGGCGAACTTCAATCTATTCTAGATCAACATATATGCAGAGCATTGTACATACGTGTTTGAAAAGAGTTCAAAAATTTACAGCAGAAGTTGGGTTCATATTTCCGAAACATAAACTTGTTTGAATGTATTTTGACAAGTGCGTAAATTCCCTGTGACCCAAAGCCCCATTTTAAAGATTGTCCCATTCCTGTTTTTGTTGGAGATGACATTTGGACATGCATTAAATCTCAGAATCAAAAATGTAAAATTGCCCATAATTTTTTACAAACACATGCTGTAGAGCAGAGTGGAAGATCTTCCTATGGTTATGCATGATTGTAGTTAGATGTATGTTTCAACTTCACTTTGTCTCAGAGCATTTAAAAAATATTGTCACCTTATTGTTGTGACAAATGAACTTTGACGAAAGATTTAATATCCAGTACACGCAATCACGCATCTGATATCGCCTTTTGATTCAATTAAATTTACCTTGCTCACTTCAAAGCTGCAAAACTTCGTCTTGCTAATAATACACAATTCTTTGTTCCCAATTCACCACCATGGTCACGAAACCCTCACAAGAAATTCATACTTGCCAATTTAAAACTTCCTCCACAAATCCTCACGTCTTTTTGGAGTAAATTCCATAGCTTTAGAACCTATCTGTTTACAAATGGTTTTTAACATGGAAACAACGCTGCATCTGCTCTTGCAGCACTCCACGCTACCATCTGAAGCCGATTACCGAAAAGCTTCTGTTATTACTGCTCAAATCACAGCTATAATCGAGTGATTTAATTATATCGACACCTCTCGAAAATGCAATTCAGAAAGCACATAAAATGATTTTTAAAAATTGCTGTTTACTCACCCATTTCTGAGTAAAAGATTCTCCAAAGTAACTTCAGAAGAAATCTAATAATTGGCGCTTTCAATCTCCTTCGCAAAGTATCTGAAGTGAACAGTCCACATACTTTGTTGCATTAAATTCAACGTTGCTGTATAGTGTTATTAATATTTACCTCGTGCATACCTTCCTAAGGGTCAACCTCGACAATCATCCTTTAGCAGTGTCTACGCACAGTTGGTCACATTCTTATGAAGTGCTTTCACTTCCAACCTATGAGTCACACGTTTTGTGATATCGCCTTAATGAAGAAACGTTTCGATAGCGTATCACCAAACAAAATATTGGACTTTTATAAGATATTGTCATTCCCGTACCTATTTTACCTGGATCCTTTACTAATAGTTTCCTTACATAGCTTCTAGGATTACGTATTTCCTTTATTTGAAATGGTTTATGTTCCACAAGATTTTAGCACACATTTTTTAAAAATATTTTTTACAGCCATAATTTTGTTTGACACTATACACACTATATTAACGCTAAAATCGATACATAAGTACCTGCTAGCTTACATAATAACGCAATTTTCTCTGCAACCTAAGATAAATACCAGTCCAGAATGTAATACAACTAGTATGAATGTATTACAAATGAGTCCAAATATTCGCAAGGATAAAAATTGTTCATGTATGCTTTATATCGACAGAATAAAAATAAAAAATATCTAAGTAATTTTATAATGTGCGCATGCCCGATGAAAGTAAATTGTTTGTTTCACTTTGACTTGACATGTCCCCTTGTGGCAAAGTCGATAAAAGAATAAGAATATAGTTTCAAAGCAAGAATGATGACTCTCGAGAAATTATATCAAATTTACCCTATTTAGACAACATCTAACCAAATACATGGATAATGTAAATTTTCTATTGAACAGCTATAGCTCAAGATCTTTATATACATAAATGGTTAAGAGCTAACTTTAGAATAACAAAGCTTCCTAATACCTGGCCAGTATGTTTTCATGCACATTAGCGTACAGTTTGTATTACCTACATCATATTAAAGAGACTATTTTTCCTGACAAATACGGTAATCTGTAATTACTAGGCTTCAATATATTTTTCTCGCTTACATCTTTCTTTACAATAATTTTAGTTCTTTTAGTCACATGTGCAAAAACACTTGCCACTCAAACGTAAGTAAAACGTGCGGTTGCGATCCGATTTGCATGCTTGCATCCAGGGACGTGCTACGGAGTACATATCAATCAAAATTCGATGCGTTATAAAGGAGGAATTGCAGTATCCTGTTATTCCAACATAAATACCAACAACAAAATCTGGTATTTGTGCAGGGTGACGTTGTATGGTATACTCTGCGTACGCGAGGCCAATGCAAATTCGACAACTAGTTACTAGAACGTGAAATGTAGACCACGTCAGTCTATATATGTCTTACAACGTTCCATAGTTTAGGGCATATATAATTGCTGAGGAGACGAGTTATCTGAGTACCATAGCAAAACGACATACTTTGGGAAACTGAAGCGTTAAGAATTCGTTCGATGCTACCCAAAGCAGTTTGATACCGTATGGTGCCCCTACGATGATTCTACAATTCAATCTCCATGACTCTGTAGCTAGTGTCTGAATGGGTCTTACCATGACTTCAAAATATTGACGCCTATCATACGAACACGGGTCCATGGGAAATATTTGTTAATTATATATCACAGTCATCTTCACGGTCAAGAAAAGATTGAACATTGACATATTATTGTTTTTTAAATATGATTTAGCTAAGATGGGCGCACGACTACATATGCGATCACAAAACGCAAGACGAAGCACGAGAAGACTATACTGACACAGAAAAGAGAAGACTGACATCGTCAGCAAGGATCATGGCCGATGGTACACAACTTAGAAGGGTACATGAAAAGAGAGAAACCCGGATATATATATATATATATATATATATATATATATATATATATATATATATATATATAAGATGACAGCCTTCTTTAGTAGGCGAAACTGCATTTCTCGTCATTTAAGGAAGTTAAAAGAAAGGACTTTAAAATATTGACAAAAGCTGATATAGAAAAAGCAAAGAATGACTTAGAGGGAGAGGCATCCTCGATGATAAAGGTGGCATACACGTTCATTCGGGTGCAAAGATTTGTATAGTAGCTTGTCGAAACACAAACAGATTCAACGTAGCTTAAATGTTGATCTCAAGCAAATATCTGAGACTACAGGGACGGATAATCGGTTCATTTATTTGGCAAAGATGTATGTTTGATATTTAAAATAAGGTTCGTTTACTATTGGAGAAAACAAACGAGTTCGTACGGATACAATTTCATTGGCCGGATGGTTCACATGAAACATCCAAACTGCAAGATTTGTTTCGAGGTGGATTTTATATTATTGGTATTTTTTACCAAAGAAAACATAATTCCCCTAGAGATTTTGAATGACTATGCATATATTTATGTTCTAAAATTTCCATACAAATATTTGCCTTAAAAAAATAAAAACTGGAAAGGAAGCTGGAAACGTAATTGATCTCTCTGATAATCATAAGTCTGCGACCATGTATCAAGGTCTGTGAATTGAAGCCCCAAGCGTGAACTAACAGTATTTGTTGCTTTTTTATTTTTGTCATTGCAGATATGTAGGAAAGTCATCATAACAAACTACGCATATCCAGATATGAAATTTGAGATCCTTTACGCTTGAAAAATCGTTTGAAGCTCAAAATGAAATGAAAGATTCTGCAGCACTGTGCCTTTGCGTGATTCAATTTCACTAATATATGTTTGCATTGCTTTCGTTTGATTGAGATGGATAGTAAAAAATCGCATTGAAAATAATCAGTCACTTTGTAAAATAGTCGTTTCTATCTTGATTAAGCAATATCAGATTAAACCATTGTTGCACTAATCCAAGCTGTCACGGATATAAATGTTTATCTTTTCAACCGGATACTGGTGTGCGTTTGTATGATTGTGTATCTTATCAATTGCATACTCAGAACTTGTTTACCGTTTGCGTACGCAGAAGATTTGTATAAGAGAGAGAGAGAGAGAGAGAGAGAGAGAGAGAGCAGAAGATGCAGAAGATTCCAATATCGAAGCACTAATATAAGAATTTGCAAACACGACTTTTCTGAGACCCCAAGCCAATTTTCCATATCAATCAATATCGCAATAAACTGCACATGTCAAAAATAACAATTGGTGCTAAACTGCTAGTCAGAAATAAAATTGTAACATATTTAGGACCAACATACATGGCAATGTTATGTCTACCTTGTTGCATGCTTATATTTACAAAGATTAGGGTTAAAATGTTCTAAAGACATGGCACAAAACGGGACACATCAATCACACTCGAGCTAAATATAATTTGTCACTAATTTTCGACTAAATTATGCAAGCACATGAATTAGAATAAAACGTTCTACCTCAATAACATTAAAAGTCCTCTAAGACATTGCAAGGTGTTGGGTAAAACACTTTAAATGGCGATGATTTTAAATAAACATAGGAGATGAAGGAGCAAACTCGTCTAACACAATATCTTCCAAATAATGTATTCATCTTCCCCGAGCATTTGTTTCCGATGTGGTCAAGACAAAATATTGGTCATTGGCACGCTTCACCTGGCGTCTGTGCTACCATAAATTCTTTTTGTTTAGAAAAGGTCATGTATTTCTGAATGATTACAAAAAGGCCATGTATTTATACATAATTACAAAAAGGCCATGTATTTATACATAATTACAAAAAGGCCATGTATTTATACATAATTACAAAAAGGACATGTATTTATACATAGTTACGAAAAAGCCGTGTATTTCTACATAATTAGAAAACAAACATGTGTTTCTACATAATTACAAAAAGGCCATGTATTTCTACATAATTACAAAAAGGCCGAGTATTGCAGCATAATTACAACAGGCTATGTATTGCAGCATAATTCAACATTATAGCCTATAATTCAAATGCAAACACTGCTTGCAGTTTTGCACAATACGGAACTTTTCATCTCTATGTATGTATGTATGTAATTAAAATAAAGTTAGCTCTAGTTTACGTTGCTTAGAGATTGGGAAATTGTGAAATTATTTTTGCATCCGTTTAAAAATGACAACGTCTATCTATCTATCTATCTATCTATCTATCTATCTATCTATCTATCTAACTAACTAACTAACTAACTAACTAACTATATATATATATATATATATATATATATATATATATATATATATATATAAGACCTGTTATACGTATCTGAATTTGATCTTAATGGACACAGAATGAACACCTGAGAATCTTGAAACCTATTTTGGACAAACCCGATGACACGCAAAGACTGCTTAAATGTCCTACTTACCTCCAAACATGAACCAACCTAAATTTATTTTCTGGGAGACAAGGCGATTAAAATGAATATAGTAATAATAAATTTATTGTTTGGTCCAGGATCTATATGCAACTTGCCAAGATTTCTTTTGTATAACACATTTATATCAGTATTAATTATACCACATAGGTAGGTTAAAAGATTATAAATAACAAATTTATAGCAGTATTGCTACCACACAAGTATGTTAAAGCGTTACTAATAACAAATTTATGTTAGTATTATTACCACATAATTATGACAAAAAGGTTATTTATAACTAATTTATATCAGTAACAATTATACTACACATGTGGGTTAAGGCGTTACGAATAAAACTTTATATCAGTAGTATTACTATGCAGGTGTAATAAAAGGTTATAAATAACAAATTTACATCATTATTTTTATCATACAGGTAAGTTATAATTTATTAATAAAAATTTATATAAGTATTTATCATAAAACACAGGTATGTTACAATGCTATGAATAACAAGCTTACATCTGTTATTATTACCACACAAGTGAGTAAAATGTTATGACTAACACATTTTCATCATGAGTATTACCACAAAAGTGTGTTAAAACGTAATGAACAACAAATTTGTGTCTGTATTATTGCAACAAAGGTGGGTTAAAACATTAAGAACACAATTTATTATATGCTTGAGTGTTGAATATAGAAAATCACTAGCAAATATTTGTCATATATTTCATTCCAATAGTTTCATATGTGAAAATATATCCTTAAGATTCTTCCCATGATGCAAGGCAGCTCCTGGACTACTTTTTTCTAACAAGAGTCACTCCCCTTACTTATTGTATACAGTTTGCCTTCTGCTTACAAGAAATATGGCACTAGGTGATAATTTGGTGCTAGTCAAATTAGAAATGGATACAGAAGTAGATGCTTTTTTATCTGATGAGTTTAATGTAATTGAATCCAATGAAGATGTTACTTGAAGCAACCCTCCAGGGTTAGGGAACTGACAAAGGCAGAAGTGGAAAAATTATTGGAAAAACAGAAAAACATGAACACAAGGATCATAATAGAAAGATATGTTAAACTGTTTGCAACATGCCTAAAGTCGATCGAGGAAGTCATGAACCTGGAATTGATCCCTCCTTCTCTGCAGAATCACCATATTAGGATGTTCTTTCTGGCTGTCCAAAGGAAAAATGGAACTAAAGTTGAGCCAACAACTTTAAGGAGCTTTCTTTTTTCTTTTGATTGGCAAATGTGAAAGAAAAATTATGGATTTTCCCTCATGAATGATATTCAATTCATCAAATGCAGAGAAAAGCCTTAATTGAAAATGTTGCATCTGAAAAAGATGGGGAAAAAATCTCCTAAATGCAGCAGATTATATTACTAATTTAGAAATTGATGCTTTGTTTTCCATGTAAACAGTTAGGACCTGACAATCCTAAATCTCTTCAGACCTCACTGAGGCTAATACGAATCACATATTTTGAAATGAGAACTGGAAATGAGACACATGAATTAAGATGGGGTGATACTGATGTCAGAGGAGAGGCTTCAGGTGAAGAATATCTCATTTATACAACAGAACGACAGACGAAAACCTGTCCTGGGTCTAATCTCCAACATGTCAGAAAAGTAAAGTCCAGGGCATATTCTATAGCATATAATTTTACTCTTTGTCCAGCTGTCCTGTATAAGCTTTTAAAACCAAGTGACCCAACTTGAGATGGACAGTCCATTTCTCCTGGGATTAAAAACACATTGGATCCACGTCCTTTCTATGCATGGGACAAAACTCTGCAAATCTGTCAACAAAATATATTAAAAAATGAAAGAACTGAAAAGACATCGTCAGCTTACAGGGATAAAATTTGAGCCTTTTGCAGACTAACAATAAAAATAAACTTAAACAGACACAAAATTAATTATGTAATAAAGAGGACTACCTGAAAAAAAATGTTATTATTTTAAATGTAACTTTCTACTCAAGTAGGTGGGTGGCAGATTGAGAAACAAAGCATTGAAACCGTGATCAGGACTCGAACCTGAATCGTCAGATTATAAAATGTGATGATTTTCCACTTAAACGATCCCAGTGTATTTTAAGTTTTTTTTTCCATTTGTAGCCTTTGTCATTGCCAGGAAGGAGATACTGCAAACATCGAATGACTACAACATCCAAGCAACGAATATAAGTCTGTTCATATTCTAAATAGATACTCGAAGCACAATGAAAATCAACAAAAGTCAGTCTCGAATATTATTTTCAAACAAAGAGCGAAAGCTGTTACCTACTGGTATCTCAAACATCCCCACCCATATAGTTACGAATCCTACATGTTTGCCATGATCTTCTCTTCAAGACAAGAACGAATATAATGCGTAAATCGGAAACGGAGGGTGCTTCAAGGACAATAATTTAAGCAGTTCTCATAAAGAAAAGACAAAAAACGCTAACATACCGACATGTAGAATTAATCATCACGAAGTTACTTCACATCTGGACTGCGTACAGGGTGGGCGGTCAGCAACACAAGCCAAACGAAGAAGAATACTTCCCTTAGCAGACATTGATTTAGAATAAATCCTCTTCAAAGCTAATATTATCATAGTTCTATTTTTTCAATAATTCATCTTTTTGTCAGTACTTTATACTTGTTAAAGCAGTTCAATGTTCCGAATCGAGTTAAAAACATCGGATGAAATCACGGGTCAGTGTGATTACTCTTTAGAGCATGATGTGTAAATAAACGAGACATAGTTGACACTCAAAGATAACATTTCTGTCAGCAGAACCTATATGTAAAAAGTGTCATTAAAGTATATATTCCGATAAAA
The DNA here is from genome assembly GCA_028554795.2 of Sinohyriopsis cumingii. Taxonomy (NCBI): domain Eukaryota; kingdom Metazoa; phylum Mollusca; class Bivalvia; order Unionida; family Unionidae; genus Sinohyriopsis; species Sinohyriopsis cumingii. The sequence continues at coordinate 2,182,668 of CM068831.1, read as the reverse complement.
AGACAATTAAGTAGATAAAAGGTGAAAATTGAAATAGATTCCTCTATTATATTTTGAAAACTATTTCCACTCGCTCGCAGCACTATACCAGTGGTTAGGTTTAGTTCTTGTCTTTTGGTGCCGAGTAGTCTAAAGCGCTCTCCATTACTGATCACTGCCATCTAACCTCTGTCTGCGTGGGTTCGAGTCTTGGATTCGGCCAATGTGGGAATGTGAGAAAGCTTGCCATTAGCTTCTCGTGGGTCGGTGGTTTTTTCCAGGGGTTTCCCGGGCTCTTCCGCCACCATTAATACTGTCCGCCATGTATAGCCTATCGTGTGCTGGAAAATGGCGTTAAACCCTACAACAACAACAACAACAACATTGTCATTTGGTTGGTTTTTATTCTTTTATTTTTTGTTTTGGGGGCTATGTTGTTACTTTCTATTCTCAAGTACGTTAAGCAGAAATTGATTCGTTGGGTTCTTCAGAAAAGACCAAAAATGGTACATACGACAATTTTCTTTTCCCACGTTAATACCAGAAATATTTCACACAAAAAACGAGATATTTTAAAATCGTAACACAGCCACTCGATAAAATATCACGTTATTTGTACCATGCGATGAAATATATCCAGTGTTTACGTAGGAAGAGAAAATATTCTCTATATATCCATATTGTACCCACATTGTTTGATATTGATTTCCGTTATCTCAGTTACCAATGTTTTGAAAGCACATTTATGTGATACCAGGGGACAATAAAAACAACAAGTACAAAGACACACACTCTAAGCATATCACGTAGAGATAATAAATAGGTTTTTTATTGCGACATACAAAATACATACTATCAAGACTAATGAAGGAATGATAACAAAAAAAGAAAATAACAAAAAATAACTACATGTCTATAAATTCCATGCCTTATTTATAAAACTCCGGTTAATAATTCATATGGACTTGTTCTAAATCTAGAATTTCAAACAGTTTTGCTATTTTAATTATTACTAATTATTTGTGCTTTCTTCAGATTTCACTTTTCATCAAGTTTTATTTCAGTTATTTGCATGGGGAAACTATAACTGATATTTGGAGTTTAAAAACTTTATGGAGAGCATCGTATGAAATGCCTTTTAATGTAATCGTTTGCGTAATTTGTATGGAGACCATCCTTTTGTATTTCTTTTATGAAATCATTAGCGTCATCTTCATGGAGACAATTATGTCGTATTTATTTTAATGAAATCGTTTACGTCATTTTGATGGAGACCATCCTATTGTATTTATTGTATGAAATCATTAACTTTATTTGTATGTAGACCACCTGATTGTGTTTCTTTTTTATATAATATTTAGAGTTAAAAACTTTATGGAGACCATCCTATTGTATTACTTTTATGAAATCATTAGCGTCATCTTTATGGAGACATTTATATTGTATTTCTTTAATGAAATCATTTACGTCATCTTGATGGAGGCCCCTTCATTGTGTTTCTTTGATCTAATCATTAATATCATCTGTATGGAGGCCATGATATCGTGTTTCTCTTTCAAAATCATTTTCCGAACTGAACATAAAGTTCATTCAGTACTTTAGGCCTGCGTTCCGTAATACATAACATAATAATAATACAGAGTATTATACACTTCCCCAAAATCAATATAGTAAAATACATTTTTTTACGTGTAGACGTAACACTTAAAAGCAAACTGCAATAATTTTGATGCATTTTAAACGAGGCGTTTTTGGAATGGACATCAAATTTATCTACTGAAGGTTGATATATATACATATATATATATATATATATATATATATATATATATATATATATATATATATATATATATATATATATATATATACATAGTTGAGATTTTTCCGTATTAAAGTAGTGTAAGAAGTACATATACATACAAAATGATGCACATCTTCTGCACACTTTATATTTCTTTGAGACATAATTTGCAAACTCCTTGATCTCTTTCAACTGTAGTGTGTCTTCGTCGTTCAATATTTAAGTCATGTTTAGATCATCGAAAAGATGCCAATGCTTTTCTGAAAATCAAAGTTAGATCTAATGTTCTATATTTCTCAGTATCCAATAATGACTTGCATTGACTACAATAAACATATTTTGTAGAATCACTTATTTTACTTGACAGATCTGATACGAGGAATCAAACAGGCGTTCTCTTAACATAGTCAGAAAACTTTCTGTCACCCATTTCTTGCGCTAGTCGTCCGAAACCAAAACCATGAAAGAAAGAAAAAATTGAAATTTACGGCCCAAGCACTTTTGCCGCATCATCTGGTTCATTTTATATATATATAAAAAAAAACATTGAATGAATATCTGCTTGTCGGCTTACGTATAATTCGTCCAGTATTTTCTACATCTGAACATACAAGTTGTACGCAAATTGTATCGTGCATATTCACCAAGAAAAACATAATTATTCACATCATTCGGTGGTTAAGTTATCTTTTGCAAAATCTGTGTTGAATTTCTGGTTAGTATGCATGCCGCGATATTTCTGAACCGTAACATAATAGTTGGTTTCACCATGTCATCAAACGTTTTTATTATATCCTTAAGTATATGTAATCTTCTATATGTATGTTGATACCTTAGAGTTTGAAATTATTTTGCTTTAGTCCAGGTCAACCTCGATGTGAAACGCGACCACAAATAAAATGACAGTTTCAATAGGTTTGCCCCTATTATACCAACACTCATAATTTATCAGAAAGTCACAATTTCGAGAGACAGTTATATATGTCTTTGTTAGATTCATTTCGTTTCCTGTTTCAATACAGAATTCATCTTTGGCATTCATTGGTTGCTGCAGTAAACCGTTTCCACACAATTAGCCACATGATCTGCATACAATAAGGTCAACCTTTCTGGTATATTCTCGATGATGAAAATACGACTATCACACGTTGTAACGTTTGAACTAAATAATCCATTAAAAGATAAAGGAATTGGGCTTAGAACACATCCTTGTCTTATTACTACATTGCAATTGAAATATCTGGCTGGTCCATTTGGTGTTCCTACACAGTCTTTCAAACAAGAATATTTAATTTTTAAATTTTTTAAACTATTTACATTAATACCTTACAATACAATTGAAAACCATAGTGTTTAGTTTTTATACCATCAACGCTTTTGAAAAATCAATAAATAAACAGTTATATATACCACCAGATTTAATTTACATGTATATACTTATGAACAACAGCGTGAGACCTGAATATATGTTCACCAGTTTTTCATAAAGCCAGCCTGAGATTCATATATTATATGTTTACTTTCAATCAATCTATATAACCTTTTGTTCAAAATATATGTGAATATTTATCAGTGCGTTTATAAGAGAAATTCCTCTGTAACTGTTCGGGCATATTATACTTTATGACCACTCACTGTCTGTATGGAGACCATCATATAGTGGGGGTTTTCTTAGGAAATCATTAACCTGGTCTGTAATGGAAGCAATCGTATCGTGTTTCTTTTATGAAACAATTTACATCATCTGCATGGAAGCTATCATGTCATGTTTCTAGTAGGGGATCATTAATAGAAAATTAATTTACTTAGTGTATTAATGACGAATAAGTTAATAATCTTCCTCTTTTTTTTGTTTTAAAAATAAACCACGTGCTATTCTGCCTTCTTTGTTACCTGTCCACAGCAGGTTTTATGCCACATATTTAATTACCTGTGTAATTGCAAATTATGAAGACACGTGTTTAAGTGCTGAATCAGTCATGTACTCTTGTCTTACTAATATGGGTACTGAAAGTTTCGTTTTGTGGGATTTGACGCCATTTCGTACTAGACATGACCTCCAGTATATGTATGGTGATGAAAACTAAACAGGAGAACCCCAGAAAGAAACACAAACCAACGGGAAGCAACTAGCGAGCTCTCTCGACTCGAATTCGCGCTGAAAGAGGTGAGATGTGTATGTGATGTGTAAAGGCGAAAGCCTTAGCTCATTCCGCTAACCTGAGACCCTTAGGGACATTTAAATGAGCATTTCTTAATTAACGAAATATTGAAAATAACGCAAATGTTACATAAAAATCTCATTAAAAGGTTGCTTAAATTAGAGGAAAGACCATTCAACACAAGAATTAAATTTAAGAAATTATTGTAACCTGCTTGTTTAAAATGGCACAAAATGTTCAGATCATGGTACAGTTTCAGCGTCAAGGCTGTGATTTCACACCCCAAAAAATATATCGTAAATCGGAGCATTCGCTTAATATCTCCTGGAATTCATGAAATGACCGAAAATCAAAATAGTAATAAATTGTAATAGCGAAAGTTACACACCTCTTCAAGGTCGATATTTTGCAAAATATCAAATTTGTTGACTGATGATGCAATGTTGCATCCTTCATACTAAGAGAACAACGTCTTCAAGGTAATTGCAATGAAAACATGAGATGTGCTTCATTCTGATGAACGTATAATCCCAATTTAGAATGAATGGTTTATACTTGTACGTGCTCCAAAAGCCTGAAGGAATAATCGCTGTTTTGAAATAAGTAAACTAACAATAAATGAATTATTTATGTATGCATTTAGTGGTCATGTCTGTGAAGTGGTGATTTCTTAAGCTGTCTTATCTTCATTACCAGTTTGGATGTTATTATGTGCAAAATGAATTTAAAATATTTGCTACAGTGTTTATTAATATACAATAATAAAAGGATTTGATTTAATATTAACATAGAAAACAATTTCTTTGTTGCATTGAGCACTGATACATCCAGCAAATTAACAAAATACCTAACCATTAAGGAAAATGCCTTGAAATAAAAAATTAATTTTATAAAGGGTATTTTCTTCAACATTTTTAAATATTTTACTTTTTTCATGATATCGCAGACATGTGGCATGATGTCCATTTCAGTAACAATGTACTAACAACAGGTCCAGAAGTCCTGACACTAACCTCTTAATGCTGAGCGCCTATCGAAGCAGTTGTTAGTACCATTTTTATACGTCTTTGGTATGACTCCGCCGGGGTTCGAACCTACGACCTCCCGCATCCAAGTCGGATTAAATGTCTGAAAGAATCTAGCCATTCAAAGGCGCATTAAACTGACCCATGTGTTTTGGTTTGCGTGAGATCACCCAAAGATATATACACGGAGTACAAACTACTCAAAAGGTGAGATATTACATAACAGGAATTGTCGTTTCTCGGTTTTACGCTAGCAGCTTAATCTAACAAATACCACATGATAAACAGGTGACTGCAGTATAAAACGTAGGTCACATCTACGTAATTCTGAAACATGTAGTACTATTTATGGTACTTCTAAATAAGTTACAAGACATTTCAGATATTAACATCTGCGAACCTGAGCTAACACAATATAAGATGATAAATGAAGGTCACAGTGATCTTACTGTACCTCAGCTGTATATTGGTTATGGTGATACAACTTACTGTACCTCAGCTGTATATTGGTTATGGTGATACAACTTACTGTACCTCAGCTGTATTTTGGTTATGGTGATACAACTTACTGTACCTCAGCTGTATTTTGGTTATGGTGATACAACTTCAGTATACGCTACACGATTGTGCACCGGGATGTCTAGGAAACTGAGATTACCACAAAAGTTAACAAAAGGATTGAGGGAGAGAGGACTGAACAGACAAATATCATGAATAGGTAGCAATTGTTTCGATTTGCGGTTATGAAAAATAAAATTAAAGTATATGATGTGTTTTGATTAATTCTTAAGAGCTACGCAGAATGACTCAGAGAGCCTCAACTGATTTAATAAAAGTTTGAAGGTATATATTAATGAACAATACGTCAGTTTAGTACATCAAGTACACCCCATGCATCTCTATAAAATTACTCCATCTGAGTATCACATTCTTAAATATCATTTTGTATTCTCGTTTTGTTATTTTGTTCATACACTGGAAAACTACACTTCCGAATTTAGATGCCTACCTCTAAAGGATTCAGACAAAATCCGTTAGAGCTAAATCAGGGCTGTATGTGAGATGTTGCAAATTTTGATTGATGTCCTCCGTCAAGAAGTTAATCATGATAACGGATTTATGTACCAACGAGTGGTCATAGACATCTCGAAATACGTGTGCATGCGAAGATTTAGTGTTCCACAAACTCTGACAACACTTTGGAGCCATAAAAATGTCTAGTGACGCCAGCAGGTTCAGGTACAGTAACCTTGACAACAGGACCTTTTGTATCGAAATCTAATTTGTATACAACTCTAGTGACGTTGAACGATTTGTAATATCCCAATTATTTATCTTCAGCAAACTTTATCAGTTTCTCCTGAGTTTTCACAAATGGCAATCTGTTTCAAACGTCTCCAGTCAGTCTTCACTTATTTGGTTAGTAGCACTTTATGGAACACCAGAGCTGTCTTAAGATGACAATTGTATTATATGATGTGGAAAACTCTTTATATGCGGTGCTTTTATACTTATATGATGTGCAAACTTCTTTCTATGCTATGCTTTTGTACTGATATTATGTCCAAACTTCTTTATATGCTGTGCGTTCGTCCTTATGTGAGAAATGACTGTAGCATGTAAAGCCCTTGACATATTACGCATGTACTGATTTATCGAAAGCGTATCTGTAAAATCCTCTTCAACTAAAATGGCTCTCCCTGATCATTCACCACGCATTAGGAAGGCGTTAAATACCTCTGGCAATATTTAAGTATGTCCAGTTTGACAGCTCATTAATTGATTAATTAGCATTTACTTTATGAATCTCATTAAATAAGGATTTACGCGATTTAGAAAGTAGCTTCCAAACCTATTTTTATTCTAAACACGACAAACATATTTTCACAACTTATCCTCTTTGGCATGTGAATGCATGGAAGAAATCCCTATCTGTTTCTTCCTTGATATTCTGCTCATGTAACTGAGAGACAATTTCACAATTCTTAATTTTCCGATACAGAAACAAAACCGTATCACTTGACAGAAACGATGCACTTTTGTTTACAAAACGAATACGTCTGGTATAAGTAAAATATTAGCCGTAACACCATCGTTATCAGAAAGAATAGCCCTATTTTGCTTCCAATGCATTTTTCATTGGCACTTGGATACACAGTCTTGATAAATAATAAGGTTTAAACATTTCATGGAATAAAATATTGTCGGATATTTCGTGTACAATGAACGGTAAGTAGAGTTTTGAGATCTTTTACTGCTTTCATAAAAAACATACATTAATCTTTCCACCGCAACCCATTAGGTTCTTCAAATTTAAGTCATTATTTTTCACTTGTGACACTCCGAAAGTTTTGATCTGTGGTTTAGACATACAATATACTGAATAGGAATCAAAATAATGCACCATAAAAACAATACCATCTTAAGACGAAATCAAAAAACGTTCCATTTTGAGTTCGATCAGCATATTTGTCAGTTTTCTATATTTTGTACAGGAGCTGCTCTTTGTTTTGTTGTGTTAATTAGAATTAGGTATTGTTTGTTTTGAATGACAATCTGAGTTTTGCTGAATGCTTGAATAAAAGTCATTTGTTTTGAATGGCAATCTGAGTTTGCTGAATGCTTGAATAAAAGCCATTTGTTTTGAATGACAATCCGTGTTTGCTGAATATTTAAATAAAAGCTATTTGTTTTGAATGACAATCCGTAGTAGTAAAGGGGGCCACTATAGCCTCAATGGAAATTAGCATTACAAGACCCCCCGGGCCACTATAGCCTCAATGGAAATTTAACATGGAGAAAAACCCTGGGCCACTATAGCCTCAAGGGAAATTTAACATGGAGAAAAGTCTTGGGCCACTCTAGCCTCAAGGGGATTGAACATGGGGAAAAAAGCATGGGCAACTCTAGCGACAAGGGAAATTGAACATGGGGAATTGTAACAGGGTCCAGACCTGATGGGTCTATGGAAAGGGAACAGGGGCAGAGGGACATAGCACACACACACACACACACACACACACACACACACACACACATATAAAATAATAATTCGGGGGTAGGCAATTGAAAGTCATTCTCTTTTCGAGAAATAGGAGTGGCCCTGAAAAGGGCCTTTGCGTTTCTTCTTCTTCTTCTATTTCCTCCACTTCTTCCACCAAGATCTCACTTTTTCCATTATTCCTTTCTTCTTCTTCTTCTTCTTCTTCTTCTTCTTCTTCTTCTTCTTCTTCTTCTTCTTCTTCTTCTCTGTTATCCAGTCAGGATGACCCATGGCTCTGAACTTTTCCTGGACTTTGATCCAATTGTTGTTTAGCCGCTCAAACTCTGCCTCTTTGTTTTTGTTTTCCTGATCTTTTCTTTCTTTATTCCATCTCTCTTTAATCTTCTTGACCTCTACCTCCATCACTTTTCTCATCAACTCCTCTCCTTTCTTCAGTCTGTCCAGACCTCTCTCCGCAAAAGAGCACTCTGTCCCATGTGACATATTTTCAAGAAAGCACCTGACTTTGCTTGCATTGTCAAGTGCTTCCTTTAGGCTTCCCACTCTGACATAGGTGGGATTTATCATACCTCTCAATCTCTTTTCCTCCTCTTCTGTCATTCCTGCTATCACTTCTTTTGCTACGTTTAGGCATTTAGCGTAGTACAGGTACTCTGCTATCTTCCAATCTTTTTCTAGTCTCTCCACTACATAGATACCATCCATTATCCAATAGTATATATGTACCAAGTTGTTAAACAACTGACTTGCAACCACCATCTTCGTTTTTATTATTCCGTAGAATGGTTCGAACATCAACCTCTGTGGGTTCTTATACTGAAAGCGCGGACGTGATGGAAAACATCCCCCTAAGACTTAAAATTGATATTACCTAGATCATCACTTAAAACGCGCGGCCGTGAAGGAAAAAATCCCCCTACCTTTCTCATTTCATATAATATACTATCCACATAAGTTAAATCAGCAACAAACTAACCCCAAATCTACTATCCACACACACACACACACACACACACACACACACATACACACACACACACGCAAAGCAATAAAATTAAACCCAAATTTACTATCCCCACAAACGTACTTGAGCGCTTACAAACAAACACACACACACACACACACACACACACACACACACACACACACAATGAGTCAGTGTTTATATACACACTACCTACACACATTGGCAAATCGATGGTTATTTCTTTTCTAGAGTATTGCGTAGCCCTGAAAAGGGCTGTTTGTTTTAGAACTTCAGATGCACCTATCTAATGCTGGCACCTTCCTGGTCTGGCACCACACACACATCTTCGACTCCAGTCTCTTTTTACTTTTTGTCTTGAGAGTGCAGAGGCGGGATGATTCGCTTCAGCACCCCAATCCTCTGTCTCTGGTATCTTGTAAGTCATCCTCTCTCCTATTTTCTTTACCTCCTCTTCCCTCTCTCTTCTCTCCTCCTCTTCCTTCTTTATTCTTGCTTCTTCTACGATAGCCTCCGCGGACAGTTCATTTACTATGCGCCTGGCATATTCCAGGTGCATCTGGAGTTCTAGCAGTTTCACAGTCCTTGTATTCATTGTCTTGCTTTTGACAGGTCGACGATGGGTAGCCCAACTGACGATTAGTTTTTAAGTTATACTAAAAGCGCGGACGTGAAGGAAAACATCCCCTAAGACACAAAATTGATATTACCTAGATCATAACCCAACAACGCGCGGACCTAAAAGAAACACTCACTCACTTTTTTATACTACCCACCACTATTCTAAAAATGTTCATTAATCACTTCAATATACTATCCACATACTCAAAGCAATCTAACCCTAAATCTACTCTCCCCACACGTCAAGCCGCAAAAAAAACTTGATCTTAATATACTATCCACACCAACGTACTTGAGCACTTACAAGCACACAATCATATACACAAACACAAACACTCACACTATAAAAGAGTCAGTGTTTATATACACACTACTCTACCTACACATATTGGCAATTGGATTGTTATTTCTTTTCTAGAGTATTGGGTAGCCCTGAAAAGGGCTGTTTTTTTGTTTGCTATGGCAATCTTTTAGTTTCTAAGAATGCTACGTCCTCTCAGGATGGACTTTCTGGCGATAGGTCTGCTTCTTCGGAAAGAGAAGAAGAACTCTTTGATGTCGATACGACAATCGACAAAGCCTTTGTCAGGTTCAGGTTGCTGCTGCTGCTGCTGTTGCTGCTCTCTGAAGTCTGTACTTCTCTGTCCATTCTTCTTTCTCCCTGTTCACTTCTTCTCTGAAGAGCTCTTCGATCAGGTCTTCAGTGACTTTTAGCATTCTCACGTTCTCTATTTCTTCTGGCTTCGGTATCAGACTGTGTCTGACCCTATGCAAAATCAAGTAGGCTTCGTTTAGCTTAGCTAGTTTGGAGCACATCTTCGTAGGAGGATGAGTCAACAATGGATGGTTAGACTGGAGGCTACCCCGGTTCTTAAAGTCAAAGCGCGGACGTGAGGGAAAACATCCCTCCACGATTTTCGATCCGCAACGTTTAATGAGTGTCATGAGAAAGATAGAGAGAAGTCAAAGTGCATGAATCAACATTCTTATAGTCAAACAAAAGACAAAGGCATTTTTTTTTAAAACACAACATTTTTTATTCAAAATCACTTAACACTAACCAACACCTCTAACATTTTTAACAATAATCCAACAATATAACATCAAACATTTTTTTCAAATGACAAACATTTTTTTCAATTTACACTCTACTTTAAACAGGGTTGGCAACGTTGTGAATGAAATTGTGATTTCCACTGTTGCAAGTCATTGAGTCATGGATGGACACTACGTTTCCTAGCTGAAGACAACAAAATAAGCATACTAGTCACAAAATCAACGATTTACTTTCTCATCGTTTCTAGAAAAACCATGATCAAAATAAGTCACTAAATGTTCTTTTGCTGATAATAAGTGATTAATTTCGATCTCGACTTTCTCTTTGAATTTGTCAAAGAGGGCTTTGATGTAATGGATTTCTTGGAGGACAGAAATGTTCACGCAAGTCTTTGTACCACCAACGTAACACGTCTTTTTTAAACAGACTCCAAGCTTCGTCCAGATATTCTTTGAATTTTTCTTCTTGACTGATGTTTTGACATTCATAGTAATCATGCTTCATCCATAACGTAACTGTGTCTGCCAGGTATGTAGCACAGTAGGAGACCAATTGATGTTCTTGTTCTGGACATCTCGACTTGATCATGATGTCCTTTTCGTCTTTGTCTTGGGATTCTCCTTCCACGGTCTCCTCACATTTCATGTCTAAAGTTTCTCCACTAGGCAAAGAGGGATAACAGTCTTCCATGGCTTCTAATAGTCTAGAATGACTTCTCTCAAACTGTTGATTTCTATGGTATTGTCGAATTCTGCATACAGGAGGACGTTCACTGTGTGATCTGGAGGTGGATTTACAAACTGATGTTCCACACGAATCTGGCCCGATTTTATAGGGTGGAAATGTCCCTCGTCGTTGCCTTGGTCTGGAGTGAAATCAAAACCCCACAAAGCATAGCCTCCTGCATAATCGTCGTACGAAATACCGTGACTGGTGTTGGTTCCTAACTGTCCCGTGGCTTCGTACAGGGACAAGTACGATCTCAAATAATTCTTTACGACACCAAAGTTGGGCTCAAAGGGTCGGGTACACAAGGTCTTGCCGTCGCGACTGACTTCGATCTTGGACACATTGTAATGTTGAAACTCAAAAGGATTTTGATCGTGGGTTCCGTTGAAGGCTGAATTCCTGACGATACCAACAATCAAACGCTTGGGTAACTGTCCTTGGAACAGATGATCTTCGATCATAGATCGCTGTCCAGCGGGAATGGTGAACATTTTCACTTCTACGCGTCGTATCGGATACTTGGCGGTCGTTCTGCTCAACGTCTGACTGACGTCGTTTCCCACTTTAGGTAACACTTCCACACAACGCACGTAAAGTCGGGCTTCTTGAATGATAGTTTTGTATTCGTTGGCATGGGCCATAAAATGGAAAGCGGCACTGCTACGATTCAGTCTCAGACGGATATCCACCCCGTTCAGCAAACACTTTTCTTGTAACCACATGTCCAAATGCAAACGATCCATCAGTTCTAAACTTCGCCCTTGCAGAATTTTCTTACGACCGTCGTTAAAACCCACATTGTGAGGATTGTCATCTTCTGTCAGGACTGTGTCGCTAAACGTGCCTACACCTGCCGTGTCAGGTTTCCATACCACGCAAGCATCCAGATGAGTATTCTTGGCTTCTTTACCGTACGTCAAGAGATTTTCCAAGTAGGCACGATATGGGTAAGTATCCATGCTGCTGCTGACCAGTTTGTTATTCAAGTACAAGTCCACTTCGCTGAACAAGGAATGCATGAAATTGTTGACAGGAGCTACTCTAGCATCGCCTCCTGGATTGGTGTTGTCCGTTTTGATCACTTTCACTTTCAAATACAGGTAACTGCTATTCAGATCGATGTAATCTTCGGGTTGTCCTTTGATTTCAAACTCGATGGGAGCGGAATCCGTCAAAGAGGAGACGGGATGAAATTCCACCCATTGGAATTCTTGCATCGTCATCATGGTAGGGGGCATGGCAAAGAGATCCAGTTCCGACTTGGAACAAGCACAAGACTCTCGGTGCATCATTTTTTTGTCTGTTTCTCAATAATCGAAAACGTCTAAGTCTCGAACGGTTCTTCTTTTCTTTGCCTTTCTAGCTTGAAGTCTGGTGAAAGGGTGTTTTCTTCTTCGTCTCTTTCTGCCTTGTCCTTGCTGAATGCCTGACTCGGTAGCGTGCAGGGCATTTATAGGTGTGTCTCGTCGGTCCAAAAGGTCTTTGCCCGTTTGCAGCAAGACATTTTTGCTAGCCCTCAAGAAAGCTTCTTTAGGGTTTTGTTTGTCGATGATGACATTTTGGAGAAATTCTTTGCCTTGTGTCAGTGCCGCATCTTTCAAGGCGTGCAATCCGCGTGTCACCATCGGTTTCAACACCGGGGCCACCGAACGAAAGGCTGATTTCAACATATCTCCTAAACCGTGTCCTCGCTGTCGAGCAACCATTCGGTACACTGGATACATGACTTACGAGTCGTGAGAGAACCGTTTTCGAAAATGGAGTTTCACCGTGACTTTTCCTTTGGTGAATGGAGTATTTTGTCCCAAATCTCCTTTTATAGCAATATTGACCGTGTCCAAATAAGACTTGCTGACAGGCAAATAGTGAGGATGTACAAATTCGCGGTGGACGTGGTAAGTGTTTCCACCTTCTTCGTCAGTGGCCGTGGCAGAATCCACTTTGAAAGGAATGACACGTAGTAACGGTGCGAAGGTGTGTCCCACCACGTTGTACTCCACCACATCGGAGTACACAAACATCAAATTCAGTCCTTGGTTCAGTTCTACCGGGGCACGAAATAACTTGCTAAAAGACTCGTTGTCGTAAACGATTGGTAATTCGTTTTTCTTGAGCATGGCCATTCTCATGTCCCTGTCTCCGCCCAACATGTCAAACAATTCAGGACAAAATAAAATGGACAGGATTTTACTCCCGTCAAATTTCATCAAGAAGCGACGAGCTGCTTTGTGGTATTCCATGGTGACACTTTTTTTGACACTCTCCAAAGCTTTCAGAAACACGACATTAAATCTGGAGGTTATGGTGCTCACCAAATGTTGACCACTAAAATAATAGCCTGGAGGAATGAACAAGTGATAGGTGGTGTACTTTTGATTTTTTGTGCAAGGGGTTTCCTTGTCATATTTGCCATAGGTATCCAAGTACTGTTGCAATTGTTCGTCATGAACTTCTACATCAAAAAAATTTTGATTGGGAAGGACATTGAGGACTTGGGTCGGGTGAATGATTTCTACTAAAGCCACTTCCAAATGGGCTTCGCGATCTAATGGGATGGCCTGAGGTAATTTGGCCGTGTAACAGCACAACGTGTTGTGGGGAAACACCTCCATGGAACTGTCACTGGGTAAGGTTAAGTAAAATTGGTTTTGGTGACTCATAATTCCAGAGTTCTGTGGCTGTCCGATGGATTGCTGTACGTCAGAGGCGTGTCTCCGCTCAAAATGGGGTTGTTGTTGGAGTAGTAGTGGCTGGGACTGGCACTGGACGCAAGGTTTCCGTGGTTCCCGTTCGAGGTGAATTTCAGGGAGGGATTAGGAAGCAGGTAACCGATGCAACTGCTCAATAAAATGGTCCACAATTGTTTGTCTCCTTGTTGCAAACTCAAATTGGCAATGGCTGCCCCGATGACACAATACACCACGAAGATTTGGCAGAAAAAGACGATTTGCATTTTAGGCACTCGTTCTTCGCACCACACCCACAAGGGTTGTTTTTGTAAATCTTGCAGAGAAGAACTGGGTGAAGGAGTTGTCGACGTAGCTGCGTCTGTGTGAAAGGGCATGATGGTCACTTCTTTTTATAGTCGATGACTTGCGAAGCTTCGATCCAAGAATCGAAACTGGGTGGATATCCTTTCCAACGTACTTTGACTTCTTTGACACGTCGTTTGCCTACTTTACGGGTTCTGCGTTCGAGAATGCGTTCGATGTCGTACACGTCGTCTTCTTTTTTGGTGACACGTTGTAACTCGGGCAAATAAAACGTTCCTTTGAGCACTTCTCCGTTCATGTCTTCCAATTTATAGACGGCAGGATGACGGCCATGCACTCGTCCAGTGACACGAAACAATTCGGTCGTCCAGTTAGGTAAGTAACCTTTGTCGAAAGTGCGTTTGGTTTTGCCAATGCGCACCCAATCTCCTACGGTCAACTCTCCACTTTTCTTGGGGACAGCCCTCGTCGGGGACGTACCAAACAGGCGCTCAAACACAAACACTTCGTTATCGGGAGTCACTTCTTGCGGGGCACGTCCGATGCTTCGATGGTAAGATTGGTTGTACGCTTGCACCAGGTGCGGTAAGATGTCGATGTACTTCAGAGTGTGGTGATGCGTAAAATATTTCCACATGCGTTCTTTCAAAGTGCGTTGAAAACGTTCCACAATGCTGGCTTTGGTTTCGGGATTCTCGGTGGTAAAAGAATGAATGTCACGTTTCTTTAATTCTTTTTGGAAAGCTTGGTTCAGAAATTCGGTACCTTTGTCAGTTTGCCATCGAAGAGGGTGATGACCACTTTGTTTCAACACTCGTTCCAGGGCTCGCACTAACTCGCTGCTCGATTTGGAAGTCAAGGGCACCACCCAGGCAAATTTGGAAAAGACGTCGATGACACAAAACAAATATTTGTAGCCACGATTGTAGCTGGCCAAATGAGAGACATCGGCTAAATCGGCTTGCCATTGATGATCGATGCCTTCCACTCGGGTGCGACTTCTGGTAAACTTGCGTCGAATGGGTTTGTGTAAAGTGTAGGTAGCTTGTTCTTGTAACCATCGTTGCACTTGAGGTAAACGGAGACTTTTCAGTCGAGTTTTGGCAGCACGATACAATTTTTGAACTCCTGCGTAACCTGCAGGATGAGAGGGATCGTAGTAAATGCTGGCTAAGACTTTTTCCATTTTTTTGTGTTTGTGTGTTAATAAGACAGCCACTCTTGGAGGATGCTACTCTTTTTCTCTTGGGGTACTTTCTTGGATTGCAATGCTTTGCGTGTGCGACCGGCAATAGGTGTTGAAGAGGAGGATGTCTGAGCGGGGGATATCGGTTCTTGTTTCACTTCTGTCTTCACTTTCTTTTTCTCTTGTGATGAAGAAGGGGTGGCCATCATCTTTTTAATCCATTAAATTCTGGAGGTAGGTGGTGTTGTTAACTTGCGTACTTTTTCTGGTGGAGTTTGAAACCCCCCTTCTTCTTCTTCTTCTCCTTTTTCTGTCTTGGTCACTGGTAGTGGTGGTACTGGTACTGGTACTGGTGATGGTGCTGGACTTTTCATCAAGGTCTTAAAATCTTTCAGAGTGGGTAGAGCTGTTTCGTCTAAAGCTTTCTGGTGAAAGAGTTGCAGTCTTTGCAAGAGTTGACCGTACTTTTGCGATTTTTCTATTTCGGACAAATCTTGGCGATCTATCAAGGACTGCAATTCGTGTTGCAACTGGGACATCTCGCTCAAATGGGGATTGGGAGGTAAATGCGGAGTGCGTTGTTCTTGCCAACGATGATATTCCATCCATCGTTTGTAAGGCACTAAAGCTAGTTTTCGTCCTTCCATGGGGTTGTCAGGGGTCGATTCTGAGATCTTGGGACTTCCGAGGACCTTTTTATCTTGCTCCCACCAGTCCTCCCAACATGGTTCCCAAGACTCCTTTCAGTAAGGGACCTAATAAGAGGGGTAAAATGCCTCCACCTTGGACCAACATCTTCTTCTTTTGACGAATGGGAATTTTCTTTTGAACCATTTGGCGAAGAACGTGACGATGTTTACCTAAGCATTGTTTCTGATGTTTGGACAAAGGGATCGTGCCTTTCAAGACGTTCAAACAACATTCGCACACGGTATCGATGACCTCTTTGGAGGCTGTTTGAATGAGTTTTTTTCGTAGGGGTGGAGAAGCTTTGGACAGGACAGATAACATCTCCCCATGTTTGACTAAACGAGGAGGCAGTCCTTTCCTTTTCTTTCCTTGGGGTTTAGAAGAGGGATGCTTTCTGGAGGGTGACATCTTTGAGTCTTCAGCACCAAAAACACTGATACCCCTACTTAGTCACAGACCTTTTTTATACTGATTGTCTTGACGTCGTATCAACTTGAGGACAGGCATGACACGTCGTGGAGGGGTACGCAACGGACTAAATCGAGCCAGTTCTTGCTTGGACAAATCCAGTAAACTTTTTAACATGCCCGATCTTTCTTGGACTTTGACTTTGGGAGCAGGTACTTTGTGAGCCGCAGCCACTGTTGCGAAACTGGAGGGTCCTGCCACTGGGGAAGTTCTTGGGGTCATCAACGGAGAAGTTCTTGGTGTGATCAACGTCTCCAAGTACTGTTCGGTTCTTGGTGACATCAACGGAGAAGTGATGGAACCTGAGGCTACCGGAGACGCAGTCACTGCCGTGGCAGGTCGTGGTTTGCGAGTGTAAGGTTGCGTCCTGGCCGAAGTGCCTCTCTTGCGACTAGTTTTCTTCTGTGGGCTTTTCTTTTTCTGGGGACTTTTTCTGTTTTTTTTTTCTGAGGGCTTCTTTTCTTTTTCCGGGGTGGTGTCTGGAAAGAGGAGGGTCCCGCCACTGGAGAAGTTCTTGCAGACACGGGTCTTTTTGGGGACCTGGTCTTTTTCTTTTTCTTCTTGGAGCTTCTTTTGACTGCTTGTTTTGTCTTGGGGAAAACTTTGGGAGGATTAGGATCCCATCTTAAGAGAGAGCGAATGATGACCCTTCCTAGAGTACCGCTCCCTCCAGGTTTCAAAATGATTTGTTTTTTGGTTTGAGTGTCAATGCGGGGATCGGCCAGTTGGGTTAAAGCGACTTTGTTTCGATCGAAAAAGCGTTTGGTTTGATGAGGAATCTGAATGATCCCTTGGAGTAATTGACGTGCCGTCACCGTGAACCATCGTAAGACTTCTTTGAGACTAGCTTCTAAGACACGAGCTCGTATTTGTGGATTTTTTTCTCGACTGATGCCGTACAAGGCACGAATCAATTTGACGGGAAGATGCGACTGAAGGGACGTCATGTTCACACTGTGTGTGAGACAGACGAAAAGGGTCTGAGGCTTTTATAGATTTTTTGTGGAATGAAGTTAAGTCGAGGACGGAGACGTGTACAGGACAGGTCCTCCATCTTGGCACCAGTGGTGAAACAAGTGGGTACGAAATCGCAAATCCTCGGGGGTCGTAGGTTTCAAATCGACGAGTAAATAGGCGTGTGGAGTGTGAGTGGCATCGTCGTACGCCTGAGTCAGCCAAGGCGTTCCTAACTGTTTGGCTAAGACTTGCACTTGCGATTTATCTCGAGGGCTTTTAAACAAGACCACGTAATGCGCATTGAGACTGATGGTGCGATGGGCTTTACCTTGTTGAAACAAATTTTGAGTGATGTAAACGACACTGGCATTACGGTGATGCCCTTTGCGCGTGAACCACAGTTTAATTTCTTCTTCGTCTTCTCCTAACATGTCGTCAAAAATGACCTAATGGGTTTGACGGGAGTCAGAGACGATGCCATCGTTTTCTTTAGGAATGCCTTCCACAAACACGATGGAATCGCCTTGACTTTCTCGCAAGAGGCTGTACGCCGATTGCCACTCTTTGTAACACCACACGATGCGTTGAGGTGGTCGATCGATCAAATGATGTTTATGTTCGATCAAACGTTTGACAAATTCGGTTTTGCCTGAACCGCTAGGTCCAGCAATGAGCATGTTAAAGCGATGACGAAGATACAAAGCCTCCCAACTGGTACGATCTAAGTGTTCGTCGATGACTTTGACAGTGGAGGAAGAGGGAGCAGAGACAGTAGAAGTAGCCATAGTGTTAGGAATGTCACTTGTGACACGAAAAAAACAAGACGAGAGTTTACATACTTTTTTCAGGAAACGTTTATTGAATGTTTCAAATATGAACAACACGAAAGACAAAAATACATAAAAGCCAAATAGTGATGTACAGGAATAAAAAACACATCAAAACGATCAAAGTGGAATATAAACAAGTCTCTGTGCAACATGTTCTGGGTAAGCAAGATGTCCTAGGGACAGTGTGTAATGTTCTTACAGTCTCTACATGAGGTACGGTCACACAAGTGTCCTCCCGGAATGACCTTTCAGGAATGTCCACGACATTCCTGTCCTGGGTGACGGGTTCTTCTGGTACTGTCACTAACACAGGTTGAAAAGTTGAAAGGCTCACAAGCGCATTCCACTTCAGAAACCACACACTTGAATTGTGCCTTTCTAAACTTGTTTTGTGTTTCTCTGAAAGTATTCATCTTGTTCACTTGGTCCTGGTAGTCACAATGAACTATCGATCTTGCCTAGGGTTCCGTTTTATATACAGACCAATACCGACGTGTCCATACGGTAAGGTGAAATGATTGGGAAGTCGCACTCGTTTCTGGTACACGATTTGATAGACTTTTTGCAAGGGTCGACTGACGATGTGGTGAGTGGGTAAACGTACAATCTTGTTGGGTTGATAGGTGGTCACTTTAAAGTGTTCGTCCTCTTCAGACTGCAAGGCTTCTTTCAATACCCCAAAGTTCATCATTCGACTGGTACGATAATTCAGAGTCAATCCTTTCACTTTGCACTTCGTGTGCACTTCTCCTTGTTTGTCCCGATATTCGTAACCGTAATTTTTAGGACCACCACTGGCGAAACTTAGAATCTTGTCGTCGGGATGCTCGTCTGTACAGGCTCCTAAACGGTCTCCTTCGATGTCAGGGTGCTGTTAACTCGGGTGATGGATGTAAATGCAACTGTCCGTGTCAAAGTACAGGACGCGTTCTCCTAACAGTTCTAAAGCTTCGTACAGTTTTAAGCGAGCATGAGCTGTCACGTAAGCCGCAACGATGACATTTCCAAAAGGGTCGTCTTGTACAAAGTCCAGATCTTCTTCGTAATTGACCAAGATCAAATCCTCGCGAACGACGTCCACGTGTTTCATGTATTTGGTTTTGTCGTGAATCATCTGAAAGTAGCGGGAAGGTTCAGTCAAATACTCCGTCTTGGGTAAACACGGACGTTGTGCCATTTTGCCCCACAAACAATTTAACATCACTTTGGCAAACGATCGCCTGCCTTCGTTTTTCTCGATGTGGTCTAAAAAGATGCCTTCTTGTGCATAGTATTTCTCTTTGAATGTCTTTTGGTTTTCGGGAGTGTGACACCAGGACGGATAGCCACTGGCTTCTTGTTTCAGTTTCAAAAAAGCATCCACGTAGTCTGCGAAAATCCCTTTCTGCGTGGGGTGACCCTTGTGGTATTGTTGTGTCTTGGGAAAGTGACAAATTTCGTACACTTCTAACAGTTGGTATCCCATGTCCAGAGCTTTGAACAATTCTACGCTGACCCAGGTTCCCGTCAAGGCCCGTTCTTCCTGGGTGTGCTGACAAGGCTGGTCTTGGTTGCACGTTTCGGCACAAGTTCGGCACAAAGGAAACATCAGTTTGCCTTGACAATGGTGAGGTAAGACGGGATGGTACAAGTCCGTGGGAGGCAAAACTTTGCACTTGATCAAGCCTTCGTATTGTCGAATGTTTTTCAGGTCGATGTGTTCCGTGAACAATTGTGGGTGCCCTGCAGGAAAGCGACAATATTTGCACACGTAGGGATACAGCGAACACACGTCCAAGTATTTGATTTCTTCTCCTTTCTCTTCGTCGGCTTGGTACATCAAACAGGTGGCATTGGTCCTTCCTCCGTACAAACTATCTCTCGGGTTCAGGGGGTCCACCAGCTTGTAACTTTCCACGAGACATTTAAACGGTGATCGTACTCGTGTTCCCACATTTCCACCACTTGGTATCCTTCCTGTTCTAACTTTAGGCGTCGCTGACAAGTGACCTGGTACAAGTCTTCCATGGTTCGTTGTAGAAACTGATTTTTAGTTTTACGGTCAGGGTAACAGACGGGACATCCGTGAAATAAGCAGCCGTTAAACTCGTACACGATCTCGGGGTTTTCTAAGTCCCAGCCATCTACCGAATGCGTTCCAATGGTCTTTTCGCCCCCTCCGTTGCGGGCATGCTGAATCCATTTGTCTTCCTTGTCGCACAAGTAATGTAACCAGCGTAGGGCTTTGACCGAGTATTGACGTTTGACATAGTTGGTCGTTTGAGGACTGATGACCGCCACGGTGTTTTCAGGCATGAATCTTTGTCTGTACACTAATGAACACGCTTTGGCAATGGTGCAAGCTTCTTTCAAAGGATCGACCCCTCCGTGTTCCATGAACAGTTCTCGAAATTTTCCACAGCAACGCCGTAAAATGTCCACGTCGGAACGACAATACTTTAGCATTTCTTCCTGAAAGTCGAAAGGGTCCGAGGCGTGAGCCTGGTACCAAGCGTAGAAAGCTTCTCTTTGTTCGGTACTCATGTTGTCGGGGTCGTAATCTTCAGCCTCAGGCAAATGGGGTAGAACGGCGTGTTGATTGGCTTCCGTATTGAAAAAGTGTGGAAAATACCCTTTAGCCATTTCTGTCATTCCAAACGTTTTGGGCATTCGACTCAAAGGCATGGCCAAGTAACTCATGGAATCTTTAAACTGTACTTGTCCCACTTGCATGGAAATGATTTTGGCTCCGTTCAAAGTCACTTTAGGACGTTCGGTGCCTTGTTCCGTATAATACCTCAAAAGAAACTGTCCATCGTATCCGGAGAAATTGTGAGCCATCACCGTGGCATGTCGATGACAATCTCCGTAACGTTCGATGTCCTCTTGGCTCCACGTCTTGTCGATGGGGTCTAAGACCCATTGGGCAAAATCGGCTAGCGTGTTCGGTCCCCGAAAGATTTTTTCACGCCCTCCAGGAATCTTGCTGCAGTGAGGGCAATGACTGAAAATAGGGTCTTGAATGCACTTGTCGCACGCTCGATGAGCCACACAGAAATTAGGAATGTGAATGCCGGTCTCTTGCATGCATTCGAAATCGAAAAAGATGAAATTGCCTTTTTCATTTTTGTGACCATCCTCTTTCTGTGGTTGGTATTTTTGCACGTAGCATTGATGTTCCAAGTCCACGATGTGGTGACAAATGTGACATTTTTTCTTTCCTGAACATACGTGTGCCTTGGCATTATTGGTACGTATGCCTTGTCCACACGTAGGGCACAATCTCAGCAGTTGACAAGCACATTTCTGCTGTGAACCTTGCGTCTTCAAATGTTGTTGGTAACAGGTAGGGCTGACAAACGTGCGCAGACAAGTTGAACAAGGCACTGGTCCTTCGCTCAGACAGGGTGGAGAGGCCAAACATCCTGAGCATTTCCATCCGCAATGTTTGTGTTGCTCTCGATTATTATAACCACGGTCACATTTCTCACAGTAATATCTGTATCCCAGGAATCCAGTGATATTGGTAATGGTATCGAAATGGTCATCGTGATGATAAAGGTGAATGTAGGTGAATGTATTTTCCATCCTTAAAATCTTGGCCTCGAAACAACAGAGGTCCGCGCACTTCTTGAGGGTGCACTTTCAAGGTGTAGCGTGGAGCTAGGACATCTTGCAATGTTTGCATTTCAGGAATGCCACAGGGTGTGTCTTTGGACAGGCCCGCTTGTTGTAACAGGAGTTCTGCTTCGTTTCGTTGTTTGGCTCGGTCCGATTGTCGAATAGTTTTCCAGGCTCTTTTCCATTCTGCCGTGTCGTTCTTGTTGGCATAGGTTCGCCCCACCACGATAGCCCGGGCTAAACACATCTGGTCATGAGGGTTGTAAATTTGGATGAGGCTACGCCTAATGCTGCGAAGATCGTTCACCAATAGCATCTTTTTGCGTCCAGTCCCTTGAGGAAGAGAGACGTGAGCCATTTTCAGTGTGGCTTTTCCATCGGTGATGTCAAACTGGTCATTGGATTGTTGCACCTGTTGTATCTTGTCCATGACTTTGGAAGGGGTCAGTTCTGTGGGTCTGCTAAACTCGATCCAAACAGGGGACTTCAAACCATCGTGTTGTATGGATAGTGTCAAGCGATCGTCTTCTTTGGGTTGACATTGTCGCTTGAGTGCGGTGAGTAAAGAATCCCACATCTCGGTGATGAACCCTTCTGCTTTCTCTAAGGGTTCTTCGGACTTGAAATCTTTAAACTTCACCGTGTAGGTGTAAGCCGTGGTTCTAAATTTTCTAGAGGAGCGCTTTTCTGTCTCTCGAATGGAATAGTATTTGTCAGGGTTAACTAAGGGCGGTGAACTTGGTTGAGAGGGCTTGGATTCTGGTTCACTCATGTCGTCTTCAAAATCACGGGCATGAATTTGTGCCAAGACTTCAGCTCTGGTACGAGGCGATAGATCACGTTTCTGCCTCTTACTTTCTTCTTCTTCTTTCTTCTCAAATGAATTAGATCGTTTCATCTTGAAAGCAAAAAGTCAAATGACTGAAGTTTAAACACCATGAGCTACTTTATAGTCCTGGCAGACCAGCGTATATAAAAGTGTACGTGTCTTGTCCTTTCACTATTCATTTCACTCTCTACCTGATCACAACGATGGAAGAGACTAGCCAGATGGAACGTTTCATCAGAACGTTGCGAGGGGTCATTAGAAAATTCTCTTCAGACCAGCCTTCGGACTACTCTCCTTCCTTTCGAGATAAAAGTGAAGATACTTGCTATATCTGTCAAAAGAAAGGGCATCGGTCTTCAGAGTGTCCAGACCGTCAAAAAAGAAAAACAGGGGTTAAAAGAGACAAAAGTCAAGATACCTGTTATTATTGTAAAGAAAAAGGACATTGGTCTCCAGATTGCCCCAAAGAGAAACAAGAGGAGTCAGAAGAAGAGAGTGATTCTTCAGAGAAAGAAGAGGAAGAAGAAGAGGAAGAAAGCAGACAGGTGAAGAAAAAGAAACAGGAGAAGAAAAGAAGAAGGGAAGAAAGTGAGGAGGAAAAAGAGGAAAAGCCTGTGAAGAAATCTAAAAAACAGAGAGAGTAAATAATGACACAAAAGAAGTGAATGAACTTTTTTAAGAGTGTTTATGTTGTGAATTGAATTGTAACTATGGATAACAGAATACATTAATGATAAAAGGTAAGTGACTTTGGGTTATGATTTTAAAATAAGAACCTACACTCACGCACTCATACACAGACACGTACTATAGGGGTAAAATGGGTTGTTATTTTGAGTTATTGGCAATTGAAATGGTATCTCTTTTCGAGAGAAGTGGGTGGCCCTGAAAAGGGCCGTTATTTTCTTGGTGTAGGGTGAGTTTAAGCAATCAACTTTAACTGTCTTAAGCCTTTGCCACGTCCGAGGCCTACTTTTGATGATGATGATTGGGTTGAAATCACTAAGGGTGGTAAGGTAGGCTTAGTCTCAGGGTTGGCGTGTTTAGCTCGGGAAGGTCGTATTCTCTTCGGTCGTGATAAAGAAGTCTGATACATTTGTTTCAGACTTCTTAACTCCGCTAAAATGTCCAACAGTACCGTGACCGTTTGACTTTCACCCTCTTGTTTCTTTGCTGCTTCTTCTTCTTCTTGCTGTTTTTTTCTTCTTACCTCTTCTTCTTGCTGCTGTTGC
Organism: Sinohyriopsis cumingii; assembly: GCA_028554795.2. Taxonomy (NCBI): domain Eukaryota; kingdom Metazoa; phylum Mollusca; class Bivalvia; order Unionida; family Unionidae; genus Sinohyriopsis; species Sinohyriopsis cumingii. The sequence goes on along the minus strand of CM068831.1, from coordinate 2,158,517 downwards.
TGTAGCAGAAAAGCTTGTTCTGCTTCCTTTTGTCTCTGTATAAATTTCTCCAATTCTTCTTTCTGTCTCTGTCGAAAATTCTCCACGTGCGGTAAAGATGGTAACGAAGGTTCTGGAGCAAATTCTTGCTAGGTCAGAAAATCCACAAAATCCCAGTTTACAGCTTCTGAAAGTAAGTCCGGGTTCCCTTGGGTAGTA